>PVKM010003167.1:0-59389 GCA_004027735.1 Carollia perspicillata
CCACTGAGCTACACCAGCCAGGGCTGTTTGTTTTTTTATTTATTATCTTAGCATGTAGTGTAGGGCAGCTCTTAGTGGTGTCCTTCCACTTGGCCTTCCCCACTATGATAACTCTTATCCTACATGCTAAGGACTCAAAGTGGAGGTTGCACTAATTTCCAAGTATGTCTATTTCAGTTACATTATATGCAGGGACCAGGGAAGCGATCACCAGGAGGTCCACAGACCCAGTGGGCCCATTGTCAACTGGGTATTGGGCCAGGACTCAGTTTATGTCCTAGTCCACATAAGTCCGTGATGACACTTCCAGACTCCAGATGTCAATGTCAACCTACCCTCAAAACGTTAGTGTTCCCGTTTACCATTACCCCCTAGTTTCCCCAGTTTACCGTGTCCCCAGCTTACTGTTAACTGGATGAATGGCCATAAGCAGGGCCAAATATATTATCTGTATGCCTTGTATTCCTGGATTGAGAGTGAGCAAGAGAAACTGTCCACCAGAAGTGCCATGGTTCTCCAGCCCAGATGGGGATAGGATGGCCAGGGGGTGCCAAAGTGTGTGGCCAAGAGCCTCCTGGGAGAACAGGAAGCAGTAGATCATGTGTGTGAGCTGAGGCTTCAAGCCCTCAGCATGTTTATCATTTGCCCCATCAGACTTCACTTAACACAGATTTACAAATAAAATTACCAAGAATTTCAAGACAGCAACTGCACAGCATTAAACTTCAAGTGCAGCTCTGACTGGTGTGGCGCAGTGGGTTGGGCATCTCTCCACTAACTGAAGGGTCGCTGATTTGACTCCCGGTAAGAGCACATGCCTGGGTTGTGGGCCGTGTCCCTAGTTTGGGGGCATGCGACAGGCAACTGATCAGTGTTTTTCTTGCATATCGATGTTTCTCTCCCTCTGTTTCTCCCTTCCCTTCCCCTCTCTCTAAAAATAAATAAATCTTAAAAAACCTTTTAAGCGCAGATGACTTCTGAGTGTGGAGTCCATGAGACCTGTGGCATATGGGGTCCTAGAGCCATAGGTTTCTTAGGGAATTGTTACTCATTCAGATCTTGATTCTTAAGTGTCTCTCATCTCAAACAGTTTAGTTCTCAACCAAGTCGTTCATGGAAAACAATAATATATTTTAAAATGAAAATTATCCTTAAATGTTTTATGAAATTTTTATATTATAAATCTGATTTTCACACCCTTAAAAATAAATCTCAGTCGACAGTGTTCTCACTTTATAAGTTGTACATTTCCATAATGTTGTACTTTTAAACTGTAATCATGTTACTGAACTGGATTTATTATTTTTTTAAAGATGATACATTCCATGTTTTAAGCATAATATTTATTCTTTTCTCTTTTTAGAAACTATACCCTACCTCCATAAACTGGTTAATACTGACATGGAAGATCCACTTGGTGAGTATCACCTACATTTTTCTTAGTAAATGATATTTGTAAATATTTTCTTAGTAAGTGATATTTCTTAGTAAATGATATCCTCGCCTCCATTAAAGCTTTGAGAGTAAATTAATTTTTTTCGTGTTCATTATACTACTCTCTCAATTAGTGGTTCTCAAACTTTTGATCTCAGGATCCCTTTATACTCTTAAATATATTTGAGGGCCCCAAAGAGCTTTGTTTGTATGACTTGTATTTGTTGGTATTTATTATGTTAAAACTCAGAAATTTTGAAAATATTAATTCATCTAAAAAAATCAATAAATACATTACATATTCTATAAGTAACATTTTTAATAAAAGATAACTCCCAAAATAAATTACTGAGAGGAGTGACATTGTTTTATATTTTTACAAATCTTTTTAATGTCTGGTATTAAGAGAAGACAACTGGATTTATATATCTGTTTCTGCATTCATTGTGTGTTATCACATTCCATGTAGTCTCTGGAAAATTGACTATGTAGTTGGAAGATAATGAGAATGAAAAGACAAATAGCCTCCTTATATTAGTATAAGAAATAATTCCAACCTTGCTATTAGGGATTCCCCAGTGGTCCCTGGACCACACTTTGAGAACTGCTTCTCTAGAATGTTAATTAATTCACATAAACAAGAACTATTTGGCAAATTAAAATAAGAAAATCTAAATTTTCTATCTAACAACAGGGTTAAGGGAATATAAATCTCAATACACAGAGGTTTAGTATCTACCTTTTTGACCAAAATGGCAGTTACTGTGTATCGAATCCTATTTTCCTACAGACTCTAATTTCAAAGAGAAATACAGTCTAGGATATCCAATTATTGAAAAAATTATAGACTAGAAAGTATAGTTAGAAAGTACTTCCCACTTAAAATATGCATCAGTGAAAAGGGAACCAGAGACAGTTTTCCTTATTTAACCTCAGCATGCATGCTGGAGGAAGTTTTTGATTCAAGCATTTGGTGATTTTTTACCAAATAGGAAAGGTCTGAGTCTCCTTTTATGTTAGCGTAATCTGAAAAAGTATAGTAAAAATGTTACCAAGTTTATATTCTGTTCATGCCCAGCTACCATTGATGACTGTGAGTAGGCACTTTGGCCCACTTGTACAAAAATATCGGATAGCTCAGATTAATAGCCGTTGTCTTGGATTTGAGAAGACTTCTTAAAAACCTTGCAAAATCAGAATTTCTCCTCTGATTTTAATGACCCTAAATGGCTTTTTTATGACCTTGACTTCCCCCCTACCCCGAAGGATACCTTACATTGTGTGTAGTTCATCAGTGAAATCCTTAGTTTGAACACCAGAGGGCAGTTAGTACTTTATTTATAAATGTATAGTTTTATTATCAAGTTAATTCTTGAGGGGGTTATTTATTAACAATTTGATTGTAGTTGCCTGGTGACAAATCCTAAAGAACATGCCCATATGCCCATATGGAGAGTAATGTACAATAACTCCAAAGGTCTTTACTGGAAACATTTTTCTCGCTGACCTTCAGTATCACCTGACTCAAGCATAACTTAAATTTGATTTATTCTAATTAATTAAATTTATCATTGAGCTAATTAAATTTAAGTTAGATGAAGTATAACTTAAATTTACTGGAGGATACCGAAGCAAGAGTTGCTATGGAAGTTGTAGTTGACCAGTACTAAGTTGAAACATAAATTGAAATGTGCTTTGATCACTAATATGGGAAAAACATTTGTGTTCTGTGCTAGTGAGATTTTTCCTCTAATACTTAAAATCTTGGAATTTATAAATTAGTACAAATTTACAGATTACATTCATAATGTGGATTACATTACAGCCATTACATTCATAGTATGGATTTTAGAAAAATGGAGATGATACATAGTCATATATTTAACACCCAATCTTGATCTGTTTCATCCATTCCTTCTTCAGACGTTACACTGATTTTTTCTTAGTTCCCTGCAAAACATATATATGATGAGAATTTGGTTTGAGTTATGCTCCACACAATCCCATTTGACAAAATAAAGATTCTGAATGTACAATGAGTTTGTTTTTAAGAAGACGGAGTCTACTTAAGATGGGGTGAAGGTTTTGTTAGCTAACAGATATGTAGAGAGATATATTGAGAATGAATTTTTTTATTCAAACAATAAAACTGATGGATTTTTATCCATCAAGTTCCAGTGGGACTTACCTAAGGCTTCTAGGACTTTTCCTATATGGGTAGGTGTTTGCGCATTTTATTATATATTAAAATTCATTAATTTTTTAGTATTAACACTTGTTAATACCACTACTGATCTCATTGGAAAAGTCTTTAAATTTTTGAAGTTCTCAGGCTCACTCTGATGTGATTTTCAATTTTTTTATTTTCTTTTGGAAGCTTGACTTGGTATCACTGACAATGCACACTGTTATGTTTTGTTTTGTTTTTAGTAACAAACTCACTTTATTCAACTTTGAGAAAATAATCTGTCCGATATCTGAGCATGAATAACATAATCAGTCATTCAATCTTTCAAGTGAAAATGGTATTTTATGACAAAAACTGGCTAGTTCATCTTGCAGCTCAGTCACACAGTGCCTTTCCTGAAGGTCACCATTGCACCACTTAAGTTTAAAAAGACATACCAAAAGGTCGCATTATTAAAACTAGTAACCTTTATGTTTTTATCAAGGATATTTTTTTTTTGTTTTTTAAAAGATTTTATTTGTTTATTTTTAGAGAGGGGAAGGGAGGGAGAGAGGAAGAAAAACATCAATGTGTGGTTGCCTCTTGGGCACCCCCTAGTGGGGGACATGGCCTGCAACCTAGGCATGTGCCCTGATGGGGAATCAAACCAGTGACCCTTTGGTTCACAGGTGGGCACTCAATCCACTGAGCCACACCAGCCAGGGCCATTCTTTTCTTTCTTTCTTTTTTATCAAGGACATTATTAAGGCTGGCATTATGCCCTGGTCGGCATCGCTCAGTAGGTTGTGGGCCAGTACGCCAAGGGGTTGTGGGTTTGCTTCCCAGAGTGGGCATTTGCCTAGGTTGGTCCCTGGCCAGGATGCATATGGAAGGTGGCCAATCGATCTTTCTCACATCGATGTTTCCCTCTCCTCTCCCCTCCCTTCTCTAAAATCAGTAAGCATGCCCTGGGGTGAAGATTTTTAAAAAGCTGGCATTATTTTTAACTTCAGTTACATAATGGTGAAGACTATGAGGCCTGTTACAATTTGGTGCTACTGCCTTAATTTGTGTTAATATACCAGCAGTTTTGCTCACCATTGCTTTTGGATCATCAGAGCAAGTGTCAAAATGGTGAAAAGGGCAAATAACTCTTTGGTATTATTAAGTATATAGTTGTACCTCTTGGACTCCTGAAAGGATCTCAGGGATGCCCAGGGATCAGTGAACTGTACTTTCTCCAGCTTCCCGAGGTTCTTGGAGTAGAAGTCATGAGCAAAGTCAGAACTTAGTCTTGGAAATTGTATTGGGCAGGGCTTCAGTGTGGACCAGACTTGGGACATTTGGCAAAAATATGGTCACAGGGAGTGAGCAGTTCTGTGGCTTTTTCTAGATTGACTGTGATCTACCTACCACTGTAGCATAAAGAATACTCTGTGGGGTGAAATGAGTGTTCTGAGCTCATTAGGCAGGTGAATATTTTGAGAAGAGTTTCACTTGCATTCAGTCAAGACAGGCTGATGGCCAGGCTTACCTTGGCACTATGTTCTTATCTTTGAGAAGAGGATAAATGCCAGCAGAGATTTTGGTGGTGACAGCCTTTCGTGTGCCTCTTGAGTTACACTGCTCCAATCTGGATAGGTGCCCCTCTGTGTGTGATACACAGCTGTCATCCTGGGGTATTCCTGGTTACGTGGCAACTCTGCTCTCCTGTGTTTCCTCTTTTGTTTCTCAAGTCTTACCTCTTCCTCTTTCTTGATTGCCAATAGCCTCTTGATGTTGGACCTCCTGGAAGATTTCTTTATCTTTACCTTCTATTATTTTTTTTTTACTGTTATGTTTTACCTTCCAGGAGGTCTTTTTTTAAATGTTCTTTGAATGTTTCTTTCATAATATTCTTTTATTGTTTCAACAAATTTTCTTTGTTGCTTTGTCTCTTTTCCCCTAAAGTTACTTTTCTCTGTTTTGATCTCTTTTACATTAGAGTGGTCCTCTGATGTCTAGTAATAGATGTCTGCTTGTGATTGAGAGTGGGAAGCTTTAAATTAGAAGCTTCAAACACATAGGCTGGTTGCCTTGGGACCTTGCTATAGGGTGAACTTTTTGTCCCTGATGTTGATTAACCTCTCCCTACCAGTCTCATGGACCAAGAAGCAGAGTCTTCCCATCGCTGTTTAGATGGGGTGAAGGGGTGAGGAGCGTTGGTGGGGGTTGCTGCATTCAACATTAATCGTGCATATGTTCACTTAATTCCCTTCGGTTTTCAGTACTGTATTCCCACCAGCAACTGCCTTTTGTGTCCCCCAGTCCAGAGAACATTTGTTTTGTCCCTTCTAGAAAGCAGACCTCCAAAGTTCTGCCAGGGTGGGTGTGGAGCAAACATTCAAGGTTGTGAAGTGGGGAAGATAGTAAAGGGATCAAACAGCTCTTAACCTGAATCTCCTTATTTTATTCCCTTCCCTTTCATCCCCCGCTTCAAAGAATACAGTGGTAGAGTACAGTAGAAGTGTCATTAAACTCCATTGATATATGCAACCAGGTGTTATTTTTTTAAGTAATGACTGCACTGTACATAAGTATTCGGGGAAGGAAGGGTCTGGAGAAAATGTGTATACAGCTACGCTACTGCAATGCCTCATACCTCACTAGTTGACATACGTTGCATTAATTTCAAGTGGACAACATGATTTGGTATTTGTAGATATTGCAAAATGATCACCACAATAAGTCTAGTTAACATCATCATCCACAGTTACAGGATTTTTTTTCTTGTGATGAGAACTTTTATGATCTATTCTCTTAGCGACTTTCAGATGCCTAATACGGTATTATTAACTGCAGTCACCATGCTGCTCATTACATCTCCATGACTCAGTTATTTTATAACTGGAAGTTTGCACTTTTGAATCTTGTCACCCATTTCACCCCACCCCACCCCACTTTTAAAAGTGGCTTATTCCCTCTTTGGCTTGCTTTCTTCCTCCTTTATCAACTGTTTGTGGGTTAACAGCCACTCTCCCCATAGCACACCTGAGGAAAAGGTTCTGAAACCTCGGCATATGGAAACTCCCGAAGGTTTTTTGGTATAGGACAGCATCTGTATGTATACTAGATTGCCTTCCCAAAATGTTTTACATCTTCTGACAACTTCATTAAGTTTCCGTATTATCCTCCCGTCCACAGAAGTGAACATAATTTGTTTAAAAAATTTGGTATGTGTTTGATGAAATAGATTATTAATGTGAATCTCGAATTTGAAACTAGATTATTAATGTCTGTGATGTTCTGGGAGCAGATTTACAAGCTAACTTCTCTTGTAGATTAGAATTTATATCACATAGGAAATGGGAGAAACAGTTTGTTGAGGTGGAAAACAGAAGCTATATCCTAAACAAATAAAGTCAGTTATTTTCTTTATACTCTGTATCTCAATGTATAAATCACTACTATGTTATACAGGGTTTTTTCCTACCTATTCAAGGACATATGTTAAGGAGCCACACTCAGAGTTAATGCATTTGACATCAAAGTTCATGAGAAAAAATTTTGTGATATTATGTTGCTACCATCTGAAGCTCAAATGTGCTAATAACACAGTCCTTCCCTCCCTCCTCTTTAAGAACGAAGGACAAAATATGAACTTAATTAGTTTTGAGGTCCTTGGGATGTGGGAGATAAATTCCTCTGGAATTAAACAATGCCAAAAATGATGTTAGTTCTATTTTTCCCCTGTGGTTTTGAGTAGAAATTTAATATAGCATTGTTATGAACAAAAATATCTTCAGTCATCTTACTTCCTGATAAGACCATGAACTTAGGGAGGGCAAGATCTTTTTAGTGTTGCATCCCACCGCCCCAACAGTAAGCACACAATGCATATTTGTATGTATTTCTTACTGTGGTTTTAAAATTTTCCCATAGGGCAGAGCCACCCATCTGAAGGGAAATAGGGCACATGGAACCCCAGTCTCTGTGTGCTTGAATAACACAGATGTCAGTATAACTTTTTTCTCTGTCAGTAGAGGAAGATGAGCCACAGTACTAGTAAAGCAAGCCTGACAGGCAGTCGTGCTAACATTCTGGGCTGTCTCCCGTGTCCTCTCACCACTTTTTATCACTTCTGACTACTACTTACTGCCTAGAAAGCCAAAGCAAGTGTGATATGGTGACTGCATATGTAGACTGGTTTTCATCTGAGCCCTTATCACTGTGTCATGGCTGCTTCATAGGCAATGATTATAAAAATTAAAATTCAAAGAGAAGAATAGGAGGGATGTATGGCTTTCACTTATCATTTTGTATGGTTTGCATTTTCGGACTGTCCAATGTATTACTTTTATTTTTCTAAATGTGAACAGGGATTTTGTCTGGATTATAGCGCTAGGGTCATTTTTGTTTTTTCGTTATATTTCTCAATGTTAAAAATGAAATATATAAAAACTAACTTCTTGCCTTGACCAGTGTGGCTCAGTTGGTTGGGCATCATCCCACAAAGGGAAAGCTCGCCAGTTCAGTTCCCTGTCAGGGCGCATGCTTGAGCCCAGTCCTCTGTCAAGGTATGTGCGAGAGGCAACCTCTTTTCCTACCTTCCCCTCTCTAAGAGTAAATGAAAAAAAAAACTTAAAAAAAAATAAAATTAAAGTAACTTCTTAAAGGAAGAGAATAAAAAGCCATAGTTAAAGGCTATTAAATACGCTAATGGTCATTCTGTATGTACAGCTTACCTACTATACCTTTTACAGCTCTATTTAATAATGCATCCTTTTCCAATATAACTCACACTTTACTCTTCCTATGTTATTCTGCCTACCCTGCCAAACTCTGACACAGTTGACTTACTCCCCATTCATTCATTTGTTCACCAAACACAGACAAATCAGCAAGGCTCTGGAGTCAAACATGAGTTAAGGTCCCAATTCTACCATTCTTGGCTGTGCCTTTTGGGTAAGACATTTACTCTCTGATCTTCAATTTATCTGTAAAATAGGGATATGAATTTTGCCTTTCTCACAAGGTTGCTGTAAGAATGAAATGGATTAATGCTTGCAATGTGCTTATAAGCACATAGTAAACATATAATAGCTATAATACTCTCTCCTGGGCACTAAGGGTATGAATATGAATAAGACATGATTCCTGGTCTTATGGAGCTTTCTGTCTGTTTTAAGCAGTTACAAGGTGCTCCCTAGGATTCTTTTTTTTTTTTTTAATTCAGATTAACTGAGATACAATATATATACAATAAAATTTACCCTTTTTATGTATATAATTTTGTTTTTTCACGAGCATATAAAGTTGAATGACCACCACCACACTCAAGATATGGAGTATTTCCTTCACCCCAAAAAGTTCACTACCTACCTTATATAATCAGTTTCCTCCCTCTTTCCCCTACCCCTGGCAACCACTTATCTAAGTTCTGTCTCTTTTTCTGTAATGTTATATAAATAGATGTCGACTTTTGCATCTTTTTTTTTCTTTACAATTTTATTTGTTTTTAGAGAAAGGGTAAGGGAGGGAGAAAAAGAAGGAGAGAAATTGATTGGTTGCCTCTCCCATGCCCCCAATGGGTACCTGGGCCTGGACCCAGGCATATGCCCTGACTGGGAATTAAGCCAGAGACCTTTCCGTTGGGAGGAAGCCCAGCCCACTGAGACACACGAGTCAGGGCTGCATCTGGTTTTTTACTTAGCGTACTGCTGTTGGGGTTCATCCATGTTGTATGTTTCAGTGGTTCATTCCTTTCATGCCTTTCTAGAATTTCATATAGTTAGAATCGTATTGCATTTTGGGTTCCTTCATGTCTTTTTTTTTTTTTTAAGGGAAATAATATTTTTATTTTTATTTTATTTTTATTTTTTTTTACTTCATTCTTTCTAATTTTTTTTATTTTTTTTATTGTTTTTCAGTACTCCTTCATGTCTTTTTGTGGCTTCATAGCTCCTTTCTTTTTAGCACTGAATAATCAATTAATTGGATGTATTACAGTTTATTCATTTACCAGATGGGCATCTTAGTTGCTTCCAAATTATGGCAGTTACGAATGAAACTACTGTAAACATCTGTGTGCAGGTTTTTGTGTGGACATGCTTTTAGGTTTTTGGGTAAATATCAAGGAGCACAATTATTAGAATGTGTGGTAAGAGTAAGTTTAGTTTTGTCAGGAACTACCAGATAATCTTCTATTTTGCATTCCCACAGTAATGAATGAGAGTTCCTGTTACTCTCCATTTGGTTTTGTCATTGTTTTGGATTTTGGCCATGCTTAATAGGTGTGTAGTGGTATCTCATTCTGGTTTCAATATGCAGTTCCCTAATGACTAATGATGTTGAGTAACTTTTCATGTGTTTATTTGCCATTCATATCTTTTTGTTGATGAAATGTTGTTACGATCATGTGTTATTTTTAAAAACTAGCTATTTTTCTAGCAAATTTTCTTATTTGTGAGAGTTTTTTTTTTATATAGCCGCATACAAGTTTCTTTTTTTTTTTTTTAAGGTTTATTTATTTATTTATTTATTTATTTTTAGAGAAAGGGGAAGGGATAGAGAAAGAGAGGGAGAAAAACATCAATGTGTGGTTGCCTCTTGTGCGACTCCACAGGGGACCTGGCCCCACAACCTAGGCATGTGCCCTGATTGGGGAATTGAACCCGTGACCCTTTTGTTCACAGGCCGGCACTCAATTCACTGAGCCACACCAGCCAGGGCTGCATACAAGTTTTTTTTATGAGATATATGTTATGCAAATGTTTTCTCCCAGTCTGTGGCTTGTCTTCTCAGAAGTTTTTATTTTTAGTTTTACTTTTTAAATTTTTTATTGATTGGTTGATTTTAGCTACAGAAGACGGGGAAGCGGGGGCAGAGAAAGAGAGACAGACATGCAGACATTGATTTGTTGTTCCACTTATTTATGCATTCATTGGTTGATTCTTGCATATTCCGTGACAGGAGTTCGAACTTACAACCTCAGTGTATTGGGGATGATGTTCTAGTCAACTGAACTATCTGGCCAGGGCCAGAAGCTTTTATTT
This sequence comes from Carollia perspicillata, assembly GCA_004027735.1. Taxonomy (NCBI): domain Eukaryota; kingdom Metazoa; phylum Chordata; class Mammalia; order Chiroptera; family Phyllostomidae; genus Carollia; species Carollia perspicillata. Next base: position 10,636 of record PVKM010003167.1, read on the forward strand.
TTTAATTATTTTTAATCTTTTAAAAAATTCTTTATTGTATATTTTTCCATTATCAAGTACCCCCTTATACCCGTCTCTCCTCCACGATCACCACACTGCTGTCCATGTCCATGAGATCTTTTCCTCATTGCTTGACCCTCCCACTCCCTGATCCCCCTCCCCCCAGCTGTCAGCCTGCTCTGTACAGAAGTCATTATTTTGATGAAAACCAGGGTTTTCTTTTCTTTAATGGTTAACACTCTTTGTCTTTTAAGACATCTTTGCTTAACCTAAGGTCACAAAGAGTTTTCTATGTTTTTTCTTCAAGATGTTTTATAGTTTTAGGTTTTACATTTAGATCAGTGATTCTTTTTTTTTAACAATGTCTTTTTTTAAAGATTTTTATTTAGTTAGTTTTAGAGAGGGGGAAGGGAGGGAAAAAGAGAGGGAGAGAAACATCAATGTGTGGTTGCCTCTCGTGCACACCGTACTGGGGACCTGGCCTGCAACCCAGGCATGTGCCCTCACTGGGAATCAAAGTAGTGAGTGGTTCGCAGGTCAGCACTCAGTCCACTGAGCCACACCAGTCAGGGCTTAGATCAGTGATCCTTTTTGACTTAATTTTTGGATATGGTACAAAGTTGAAAGTATTTTCTGTTGACCACTCAATTACTATAGCACCTTTGTTGAGTTCCTGGTGAAATAAATAATTTTCTAGAAAAATATAATTTACCAAAGTGATTCAAGAAATAAAAATTCCGTATTGCCCTGGCTGGTGTAGCTCAGTGGATTGAGCAACGGCCTGCAAACCAAAGGGTTGCTGGTTCGATACCCAGTCAGGGCACATGCCTGGGTTGCCCGCCAGGTCCCCAGTAGAGGGTGTGCGAGAGGCAACCACACATTAATCTTTCTCTCCCCCTTTCTCCTTCCCTTCCCCTCTTTCTAAAAATAAATAAAAAAATATTTTTTAAAAATTCCGTATAGACTAATAGTCATGGAAGAAAAGTTAAAACTCATCTAAGCCCAGTGGGCTTTATGGGCAGTTTCATTCATAGTTTGAAGAAGCACATAATTATAATGCTATATCAAACACAGATCAGAGAAAAAGAAAATATGCCCATTTATTTTATAAATTAGCAAAATCTTAATAACTAAAAGCTGACAAAAATGGTGCAAAAATAAAACTGACATTTGTCCTATCTCACTTAATACAGTCATAGAAAGTCCACGACTGAAGGTTCGGGGGTTCAATTCCTGTTCAGGGCACATGCCCGGGTTGCAGATTCAGTCCCCATTCGGGACATACATGAGAGGAAACCAGTTGATGTTTTTCTTTTTAATATAAAAAACATTAAAATTCTTGAAATGTTATGTCTTAATATTAAGTCATAAGTTAATTCCTTTAATTAAAAGGTGTTTTTCTTCAACTTTGCTTAAAATTCAGTTCAAGTATGGTTAATAGGATTTAAAAGTTGGTAATACAGCCCTCGCTGGTGTGGCTCAGTAGACTGAGTGCCGGCCTGTGAAGCAAGCAGTCTTGGCTTTGATTCCCAGTCAGGGCACATGCTTGTGTTTCAGACCAGGTCCCCAGTAGGGGGTGCACAAGAGGCAACCACACATTGATGTTTCTGTCCCTCCCCTTCTCCCTCCTTTCCTCTCTCTACAAATAAGTAAGTAAAAAATATTTTTTAAAAAAGTTGGTAATACATTTCCCATTAGGCAGGGATCCATTAGTTTCAAAGCAGCCTCTGTGGTTGGCTTCTTGCATTTGTTCAGAGTTCTATAATGTTAGTTACCTTTCATGATAGAGCTTTGACTTGACTCAGAGGCAAGATAGAGATAAGAAATCTATCAGATGTAGAGTGCAAAGTACTGCTTATAAGGATGCTCAAGGAATTTAGTGAGGACCTCACTAAGCAGCATTAAAATGGTTCAGTCAGAAACAAAGGATACACTAATTGAAATAAAGAACAGTTTACAGCTACAGCTATAAACTGCATAACAATCTGTAGCTACAGCTTACCTTTTTTTTCATTGCATAAAAAGATTAAATACTACATTTGACCTGACCATTTAAACATTTTATGTATTTAAATTTTTGTATTTAAGCTTTATTTAATTTTATATCTTTTGTTTTTCTTCTTTGATCTCCCAGTATAATTTAAATGCTGAAGAACAGGTCAGTCTGGCTGCTTTCTTTTGCCCGTTTTTCCCCCAGAGTCAGTTTTTTCCATTTTAGTTTAGAAATTGATCATCAAAAGGCTAAAATAAGAAGAACTGTAAAAGTTATGTCTTAAATAGAAAAAAAAAAAAAGGTGGCACCAAAGAAAAGACATTCTTGCTAGGATGAGAAGCTTGGCTTAGTACTAAAGGGGTGTGCTTATTGAGTTCTGGTTATAATCTTATAATGTGTCCAGGGCAATGGCTTAACATTGGTTACAATGAAGCTCATTTAGTTTTGCTTGAATATTTATTTCATACTTAATTGCATACTCTAACCCCAACTAAAAGGTGAAAAGGTGGATGGATGGATGGATTGATAGGTGATTGATTTATTAAAATCACTCAATAAATTTTTGTGGGCACACCACTGTAACTGTCATGAATGCAAAAAAAAAAAAAGAATAAAACAGTTTCAGTTTCAGCTCTCAAAGAGGTTAAGAACTATTACTAATGCTAGGCAGAATGCATCAATGTTTTTATATCAATAAAAATAGTTGTGTTGTTGGGATTTCATGCTGTGTTATTCAGCATGACTTGTGCTTAAGGAAATTATTAAAACAAAATTTGCTTGTGTAGCACTTAGGACTTTCTTTTCTGTATCTGTGTTCTTTGAACAATTCAGTGGTAATTTCTTTAAGGAGAGTTTTTTGTTTCATTGTTTTTGTTTTGTATCTAACAGGAGGTTTGGGTGAACATGGGCAAATGGGGAAAGCTAGGGGTTTCCTAACTGCATTTGATAGTATAGGTAGACAGTACTTGGTGTTGAAACGTCCTTGTACATAGCTAATAATAATGCCTCCAGTTGTAATGTGCGTTAAAGGTGTTGTTGTAAACCTGCACTACAGTGAATGTGGTTTCTCATGAAACACTGAGGCTGGAGTATATTGTAGATTGTTTGAGGAACAGCAGAAATGTATCTGACCCAAATGACCAACTCTTTTTGACTTCAGACCTTTTATTTATTTTCTAAGAAATTCATTTTAAAATTGATTTTGAGATAGAAGCATCATTCTTGTTGATGATCATACTGGAAATTTTCTGAAATTTTTCATACTGGAAATGTAAGAGGTGAGCTAAGAGAACAAGTGTTTGCTTTTTAATTTTACCATGGTAATTTTTGGCAGTATGCATAACTGCTCTGTGTCTGAATTTTACTTTTGTTTAAGTAATATTGGAATACCTCCCAGAGTTTCTATAAGGTTAAAAATAAATGTCCTTATTTAAGCATCTAGGAAGTATCGTGTGAATCCATTGTATATTTAGATCTATAGTGTAGTAGTTAGGAGTGGAGATTCACATCTAGATGACTTAGATATGAATTCTGCCTTTGCCATTTATTAGCCTTGGATAAGTTAACCACTGTGTAACTCAATTTTCTCATCAATTAGGATAGTAAATGGTATCCTCCTTATATCTCGGTCATAAGAATTAGATGAGTTAATACATGTAAAATGCTTAGAATAATTCCTGGCATTACAGTGCATGCTCAGTCATGTTTAGCTGTTATTCATAGAGAATGGGGAGAAGGAATGGATGGGAAGTTGAACTTAGTTTATTTTTTCTGAGTTTTAGATTTCTTTTTCGTTATATTTTTAGTTAGAGAGGTTCATATATAACAGAGTAGATCACTTTGAATTTAGTATTTTATTTCATTGTGTTCTGATTTTCCTGATGGAAGCTTATCACTTAGTGAAATGATCAGAAACCAAGAAACAGGAATGAAGGGGAGAAGAAGCAGAGACCAGAAATCAGCTTTGAGAGATTAAAAACTGGTGGTGCTACTTTAGACCTTGTGCTCCTCTCGGAAACTAGAAGAAAAGCAGAGCTACTTTTTAAAAATAGGCTTTTCATAAATCTAAAAGCAACTATTATTAAATGGTATTGTTGTTCACATATAGCTACTAGTTTGCAAGATAATCTCAGTTAGGTCTTTCTTTTTTTCTTTTTTATCATGAAATTGCTCTGATTTATTATAATGTGTTCATTACCTGCAGGCCTGCATCTTTTCCCACCATAAATGCTCCATAATCTAAAAGGAACACCTATAAGCTAAATTAGTGAAAGGCCCCGTTTTCCCTTTGCCTCCTTTCATTTTTTTCAAATATTTATTGAATATCCACTGTATGTTAAACAGTAAGTTATTTGCTGAGAATATAAAGAAAGTTTCTGCTTTCAAAGAATGTAGGAGAGACAGACAAGTATAATGAAAGTAATAGATAATAAGAGTGATGTGTACCCCGGTATCTAGAGGTATATTCAGGGTGACATTGGAGAACAGATATGCAGTGTCTAACGCAGCCTTCAGTGTAGAAAAGTGGATGGTCAAAGAAGGCTTCCTAGAGGAGGTGACCCATAAACCGAGTTTTGGGGGAGCACGAGTTCACTGGATTAAGGAATGCGGGCACTCCAGAGAGCTGGAGCAGAACATGAACAGGTTGGCAGACCTGGGAGAGTAGGCTGCAGTTCAGAAACTCCAGGTGGTTCAGTAGGACTGAAGACGAGTGTTGAGACTAAACACAGCAGGTGCGGGAGCATGGTGAGGAGGCCGGCCAGAGAGAGAGGCGCTGGGTCGGGTCTTGATGGATGTTTTCTGTAAGATGAAGGACACTTAAACTTGTGGTATAGAGATCACTGTGGCACTGCTGTTGAGAACAGGTTAGAAAGGGAAGAAACTGGAGACAAGGTGGAAAGAAACTATTACTGCTCCAAGTGCACATAGGAGAATGTCAAATTTGAAAACCATGTTCCACGAACAGATTCTGTCAGACCAGCAAGATTTAGAGAACTGTCTAAAGATACAGGAGACTTCATGCCCCAAGTGAAGAAATCCCAGAAGAACCATTTCAGTCCTTTTCTTTTTTCTTTTCAAAACAACGCAACAAGCTGGTAGTCACCTCTTCCTTGAATTTTATAATAGGTGGTATTCTGAAGGCTTTTGGTATCTAGGCCTAGAAACAAGGTGAGTGTGGATACAGTGTTTAATCGCTAATTAGATACTGTTCAATTAAGGGCTTTTCAGTAAAAGAAATTATTTTAGGCTGAAAAAAATCAAATTTGCATCTTGAAGGGTTTTATTTGGTGACTGCGCTTTTTCCAGTCTCAGTAGCACTAGTAAAGATGAGCTTTTCCGAAAGGTGAAACTAGGGCGGAGCTGGTTAGTGCCTTTAGCATAGACAGATGAACAAAGGCTCAGGTCGTCCACGCTTTCCCTCACCTCACTAGCCTGTTTTCCTAACGTGTTAACGTTTTTTGCTATTACAGTTTTTAAAACAAGATTAGAAGCAAGGGTATATATAATCCAAAACATAATTTCTCTTTGACTATAGAAATATACACATAACTATTTTTTCGTTTGCTTCATCTCCTCGGTGTAAAAAACTGAGGGTTTTGAGGGAAGGGAATGGTACAAAAGAGATGGATATTTCATACATGGAAAAGAAAGAATAAAGTACATTTGAATTAATGGCTAGAGCAAGTTTGATTAGAAACACCCTTCACGTAGTATCCTTGGTTCTTTTTTTTTTTTTTAAAGATTTTTATGTACTTTTAGAGAGAGGGGAAGGGAAGGAGATAGAGAAGGAGAGAAAAGAAACATCGTTGTGTGAGATCAGTTGCCTCTCACACGCCCCCAACCAGGGGCCTGGCCCGCAACCCACACATGTGCCCAGAACAGGAATTGAACCAGTGTCCTTTTGATTTGCTGGAGGGCACTCAATCCACTGAGCCACTCCTGCCAGGTCATCTTTGATTCTTTCGCAGGAATTACTGTTGACTCACAGTGTAACCAGGTGTTAATTACTGAGACTTTTTATTTAGTAGAAGATGGTTATATTCTCCTGCACATGTACTGGAAAAGAATGTTTCTAACAAGGATGTTCTTTGTTAGAAATTTTTGAATAATATTTACAAACATTATAGCTATTGTCAGACATTTATTTTATTCCCACTAGATATGTGGCTGAGTGTTGGGAATATTTACATTTCTTTCTCATTCACTTAATGTGAAATTAAGGGCCAGATGAGTTAGAAAGGGTTATTATGCAAGAGAGGAGGAGAGAAGTGGCAGTGGCTAGGAGTCATCTCTCTGAGTCACCAGCAATGAATGCCGCTTTACTGGGGAACATTACTTGATTTCTGACTGGTTAGTTTCTACATATCATTGATACCTTCTGGTTCCTTAATAGGGGCCCATTGGGATTTAGTTTTTATGAATGTATTATGATTTTATGAAATATGTTTTCCTTTAAAGTAAGACTGTTCATTTACTTTCACTGTAACTACATAAAACCTACCTTTAGCTCATGAAAAAGTACAATTTTGAGTAGAAAAAATATTATTAAATGTAAGCTGGAGTTTGATAACAAATGTATATAATTCTCAGTAGATCTGTACATTGAAATAAAACCATTATTTTTCTAGAAACTTTGAATTGTCATTAATAGTCAAAGACTAACTGACAAAGAAGTAGTAACTCAGTTACTGAAGAGAGAGTATAAATAGCTCAGTAGTTTCTTCTGAATAAATGGAAAGTTTTTTAGCTGTCAAGGTTCCTTCAGAGCACACTGCCTTCCGTGGTTGGTGCCATGGGACATAGGCACCACATGCTGACAAAACGCGGGGTTGGTGCTTTGAAACACTGTTCTGTTTTACTGAAAGACCTCTGTGTGCTTTAAAAATCCGTTAGGTTCAGCATGTCCGGTAGAACGTTTTGCAGTGATGGGAAGGTCCTATATCCACACTGCCCGGTGTGGCAGTGGAGCACCTGCAATGTGGCTAGCACAACTGAGAAACGGGATTGCACATTGTACTTAATGTAGACATTAAATATTAGTGTAGATGTAAATAATCATATGTAGCTAGTGACCATAGGATTGGACAGTACTGACCGTGGTATTACACATCTTTAGATGGTTGAGAACTGAGCAGCACATTTGATAGACATGCCACTTAAAATATACTATAGTGTAATTAATATTTATTTTTAGTACATTTGGAAATGTTGCTTTTTATTTTACATCGGTTTAGAACGGAAGGGACTATAGTATTAGGAAAATGACAGAGAAAGTTAATCGAGGAGTTTTCAGGTCTTTATTATAGTCATCTTCCCAGTGAGGCCCTTCTGCTCACACATTCAGCCCTCTCTCAGCCCACCCTGTGTGTCCCGAATCATTGTTTTCTATGCACTTACCCCCATCTAACATGCTAGAAAGAAGGCGTGGATTTTCCCCCATTACAGTCACTGCTGTGCCCCCGACCCTGGAACAATACCTGATAGAGGTGCTCAGGAAATGTTTGTGCAGTGAATAAATGAAGTTTGTGGTCTCCTGATAATAATAGTCCAACATCTCTTCGGCGTTATATGACAAGTATTGAATCAGATTAGTTATGTGAAGTGCATCATGACCACTTTTCTTTTCCATAATAAAACATTCCTTGGAGTCATTATTTGAAATAGAACATTATTGATTGTGATTGAATTATTGGTCTGGCTCTGCCGTAGAATGTCATAGCCGGAGGGAGCTTGGCAGTAATCCGGTTAAACTGCCCGAAGTTAGACAGTGCTCTGGAGCTCCGTCAGCGTCCTTTCTGTCTTCCTCTCCCCCTGCTTTTTCCTTCACCCCCACAAACTAGGAATCTTTTCCCTCAGTTATTTGTTTCGTATCCTCATTTCCATTCAGCTAATTCTCACTGTCATCTAGGCCTGCTTTTCCCATGGACTCTCCTGCACTCTAGGGAACTTCCCAAATCTCATAAAAATACCCTTTTGTCTTTCTTAACTGAAGCGTTCCTGTTTAATATAATTTCTTATAACTCTCTCCTCATTTCTAGAAGTATCTCCTAACCTCTAGGGCATCCATGAAAACTTACTGTCTTCAAAGCAAAACCTTGTAAGAGAAAGTAAAAAGGCATTGCTAATTTTCTACCCTAAGTTCTTTTGTTCCATGAAGCTGAAATTCAGCAGCCCTGTTGGCATAATTTCAGTTTCTTTCGCCCATAGACACAGTCTAACAGATTGTAAGGCTTCTGAGCAGATACATTACTTCATGCTGTCATATATGTATATAGCCACTGTGACATATAAGCATATTAGAATTGGCCATTTGTCCTAAAAAGTATGCTGTTTAAACGTAAACACTCATGCCCTCACTGGTGTGGCTCAGTAGTTTGGGCTACATCCTACAAACTGACAGGTTGCCAGTTTGTTCCCAGTCACGGCACATGCCTGGGTGTGTGTGGGCCAGGTCCCCAGGTGGGGGTGTGTGAAAGGTTTCTCTCCCCTTCCCCTCTCTCCAAAAAGAAATAAAATCTTTAAACTTAAACTTTCATTTATATGAAGAATCTAAGTGGGCCCCAGCTGGTATGGTTCAGTGGATTGAGCGCCAGCCTATGAACCGAGAGGTTGCTGGTTTGATTCCCAGTCGGGGCACATGCCTGGGTTTTGGGCCAGGTCCCCGGTGGGGGGGCAAGTGGGAAACAGCCAGTGGATGTATCTCTTACACATTGCTGTTTCTCTTCCTCTCTTCATCCCTCTCTTCTCCTCTCTTTAAAAGTAAAATAAATAAAATCTTTTAAAAATAAAAAGCAAAGAATCTAAGTGGCCAAATATATTTGAGAGAAAGCCAAATATATTAAGCACCTTCAATCATTAAAACCTTTAGAGTCTCTTATTTAATCCTCACAACAATTGTATGAGTAATTATCTCCATTTTACAGATGTAGAAACTGAGGCTTACTTAAGTAACTTGTTCAGGGTCACTTAATCACTAAATGGGAAAGCTGAAATTTTACGTAGCTATATGTGACTACAAAGCCTCTGCTTTCTTCCATTGGTAAGCCATGCTGCCGTATGTAAGTGGGGGTAGGCGGAAACAAGTGTTACAGTATTTGATATATAATAGGAGGCAGGCGTGTTTGGCTTGTGCACCCAGCGAGCCAGCCACAGAAAGAAACCAGTGTTACTTGGGTTAAGTGGGTGAGGTGGTGATACCAGTAGCCTTGCATTAACTTTAACCTCCACTGTCTCTTTCAGCCTGTTCTTCAGGCTAGTTCACATGAAGTACGCATGTTTTCTGCTGAGTATCTTGAGCCTAACAGTGATTATGTGAAGTTTTATGTAAATATTCACCTGACCAATTTGTCTCCTTTGAAAATTACTACTTGCAAAGCAGTAAATTCTCAAAAACAATCCTGAGCATGCCATTTTTATCCACAAAAGTGAGATTTCGCAACAGTCTTAGGATTGTTTGGAATGATAGAATAGTCCACGGTCTCTACATTTTCTTTAGCCTCCATTCGTAGCACTTTTCACCCTAATGGTCTTTCGTTACTAGATTCTGTGAGCAAAGCTGAAAATTGAAGAACGCTGTTTCTGCCCACCTACTCAAGGCTCACAAATACGTGTTGCATGCCCGCCGTGCACTGAGTTGTGCCGCGAGTTGAGAGTTTAAGGATAAACGCATCATGGCCCTGCCCGGGAGACATTTCTAGCCTGTTAGAAAAGCCTGAAGATCACTGTAATTCAGGGAGGTATGTCCAGTACAGTCAGTCATGACCAGCTCTTTATCTTCCCAAACATACCTCTCGATGCTTGTTGCTTTTTCTCACCTCTGTCATCACATGACTGGCTCTTTCAGTTTTGATCTTTTGAGATATTTTCTCTGATTCTCAGGACAGAGCTCGACAGCCACACCCTCACAATATGTGTTTGTATAGAGCCTAACTACTCACTGCACTCTGTTGTAAATCCTATTTGCTCGGACTGTGAGCCTGTTAGGGGCAGAAACTGTTGTTTTTAGCACCAGCACATTGATGGGCACATAACCAGCAATCAGTAAATCTTTATTGGAATTCTGCTTGGGTGAGAGGCTTATAATAATGGCAGCAACATTTGAGCCAGTTCTTAAAGGATGAGTAGGAGTTTCCTAGATGGGTCTGGGAAAGAAATTTCAGGTCAAGGGGAAAATATATACAAACAGATGAAACAATGAAGGGTTCCAAGTGACGAGCAAGGCTTTCTGCTTTCCGCAGGTAAGTATGTTTAGACACGGGTGATTAGTTGTGGGGTGTTACTGTCTGTCCCTGTCCAGAGCCCGCTAGATCAGATTAGCACTTCCTCATGGGGTGCAGAAGAGGAGACTGCTCCTTCCTCCAGTGAGAAAATCCAGAAGTTGAAAATTAGTCTTTTATTTGAATATGCATCTGTGTGACCTATTAATAATTTCTGTTGGTCAGCCTTTTTTGGAGGAAAGTCACTTTTTCCTAACCTCCCACTGGAGTTCACCCTCCTCAAGACACTCAGGCCACAAGAAAGTAGTGTGCTGAATTAAGCTTAGAGAAATGTGATTAAAATAGCTAAGAGCTTACTCTCCTAGGTAATCCAGTTTATATTGGTACTTTAAGCATAAATCACATTTAAATGAAAGCCTCATACTCTCCTGATTGATCTTGTAACCTGTTTACTGAAAACATAAGACATACTTTCATGTTAGCGTGTGATATGACGTGCTTGCCAACGGAAACTTTTGGAGTTCTAAATGTCACTGAAGGTTCTGAGTGCTCAGCTCTTCGCTGTCTTTTTATAAGGCCTTGCTTGTGCTTCCCTAAATACATAGGAAGAGATCCATAAGTTTTTATGTAACCTCCCCCATTCCTTGAAGCAATAACCTGTGGAAGAAAAATACTCTTTAAGAAAGCGTATCTTTTATTAGGTGACTATTAAGAATAGCGTGTACTTATAAAGTTAAAGTGAGACTTTCCTTTGCATTTCTAAAATATAACGCATGGAAAACTAGAATGAATTCAAGGCTTTGATTGTTACAGTTTAAAGCCATCAGTGGCCCAGCACCTTCCTCTCTCTCTGCTTGTCTGCTTTCACCAGCCGGCGTAGTGTGAACATTGTCGGGTCAAGGAACACTTATTGGCTTGGTGCACAGGCAACAGAATTAGCATTTCTGAGGGATTTCTTAAGTTGCAGGGTACGGACTTCCTTGGGAAATGAATATATCTTTAGGAAGTAGGTATTTCCTTGACCATTTTGTGCAAAAGCTGAAGTGAGACCTAGAGTTAGAATCAAGAGACTTGGATTTTAGTCCTGGCTCTGAGCAAGGGAGAATCCAAGTTTCCTTTTCAGCCTCTTTGACCATCAGTGTAGCCTCTGTGACCATCCATTTCCTTTTTCTGTAAGGAGTAGAAGATGGAGCCAGATGATCGCCAGGAATCTTGTCATTCTTTTATCTTTAATTTTTATTGCTACCGTCACAATGACCTAAAATCAATCTTGAGCCAAGCTATGATGGGCATTTACATTTGATAGTAAACAACAGCTATGCCAGGATCCATAAATCTGTCTGTTTTACTCTTGTGTGGCCCTGTCAACATAGACTTTGTAGTACTGTTTCTGGTGTGTGTGTGTGTGTGCCTGATCTGGTGTGTGTGTGTGTGTGTGTGTGTGAGAAAGAGAGACAGAGAGAGACAGAGAGAGAGACAGAGTGTGTGGTGTGCCTGATTTAAACTTACTGACAGGCCCTGGTGGATTGAGTGCCAGCCCAGTCAGGGCACATGCCTGGGTTGCAGGCCAGGTCCCCAGTGGGGGCCACATGAGAGGCAACCACACATTGATATTTCTCTCCCTCTCTTTCTCCCTCCCTTGCCTTCTGTCTAAAAATAAATAAATAATCAAATAAATGAATAAACAAACTTACTGACGGTAGTACTTTTGTCTGGACTGTTCTATCTGCCTGATGTGTCTGTACACCAACCAGACTTCCTTCTTGGCCTGCATCTTCTAATTTGCTTTTTGGATTCATGAAACAGAAATGTCATCCTCTTCCGTTTCTGACTAACTCTTTGTAATGACTAAGTTTTTTGTCATGTATATGTGGCTGTCCTGACCTGGCCTCTCCTTTCTTGACTCTTTTTTCCCCTGTAAGAACTATGATAATTATTGCCTGCGTTTATTGAGAGCTTTTCATATGCCAGGCACATTACAAATGGCCTTTTAATGTCCATGTCATTTCATCCCTACGATTGCCCTGCACTGTTTAGTGTTGTATTTGCCCATTTTACAAATTAGAAAACCAAGGCCCAGAGAGTTAGCATAACTTACCTAGTCTTACCACTGAGGGATAGATCTGAAATTAAAATTTCAGTTGCCTCCAAAGCTCATTCTCTTAAGCAACATGCTGTGTTATCTTCATGCTGATGATGGTGACGATGATGAGTATAATATGTTGAGTTCCTACTGGGTGCTGAGCAAGGTATTTGCCACCTTTTGCCTCACCCTTTTATAGTAGTGGAAACTACTATTGCACATGTTCCACTTTTAGGTTAACTACTCATGTAAGTGCCAGGGTTCAAATGGTATTGGGCAGTCTTCTTACATTGGAGGATTCTTTCAATGTATTTTTCCTTTTGTTCTCTTTCCGATTTTAATGGTCAACATCCTAATGCTTTTCTGACTACTGCCAGTATTAACAGTTAAATGTTGCCTGAGTATTTCTACACATTTCTTAGTTACTGGTGCCTTAGCATTATCATTTTTTGTTTGTTACCTTTGCTATTTTTTTGTGTGTCAGAGCAGATAATGGGGATAAGATAATGGGGGGAAAGGAGAAAGTGCTAAGGAAAAGCAAAAGTCCAGATGTTAGAAGTCCTTCTGTGATCTCAGATTGGAAAACAAAGATTTAAATGAAAAGCTCTGCGTTTTAGGTAGCGGTCGTTTGTTGTAGGACTGTTAGGGCTTTGACACTTAAAAACTCAGTGATATAAGACATGGGATTTGACCTCACTAGCCTTAGTTTTCTTATCTGAGAATAGGGTAAATAATATATTCTTCACAACACATAGTTAGTTGTGGTGATGATTAAATGAAGTAACCAGTGTAAAATTTCTTAATATAATATCGAAATTGTTAGTCCCCCGTTTTACCTTCAAGGACTTGCGAAAGTAACCCAGAGTATGTGGCCAACACTCATAAGTGTGGCGTGTGTAGTTTTTTACATATAGAAGATTTAGTGTTAGCATCCAAAGGCATGTATGTAAATAAAAATTCATCAAGCTATAGTCTTAATGTGTATGTATTTGCCTATGTGTCGATTAGTTATAGCTCAGTAAAAATGGAAAGTCGTTAGCAAGCTGGACTTTCGGTTGCTGCATGTGGTGAGCTGATGTTTCCATGTATTATACCCAGCATGTGGGATTACTCCTTTGTAGTCCTCAAAATCATGTGGTGGTTATTGAGCTTTAGTATAAGAAATATTGTATAATACCTTCCAAATATTTATTTCAAGTTTTGTCTTAGTAAGCAAAATTTTCAGAAATATTTCTTTTTATTTTTAGAAAAGGTATATTCAATCCTAAAATAATGTTCCTAATGTTACTAACTCCCAGTATGTAAATCCCATGCTGCTTCGGGTATGCCACTCACAGGCAGAAAATACAGTTTTAGAGCAATCAGGGAAATGTGAGAAGTCGGATACATTTCAGGAAAGCCTGTATCAAAAACATACCTTCGAATGGATGTCTGCTCCCATTAGCCTGCTGCACCTAAAACTCTGATGGGTTTTCGTGTGATAAATTTACAAGTTGTTCGGTTGACTCTTGAGCAAGCTCCCTTTCTTCTGGAGGCAGGAACCAAGCTCAATGTCAGGAAAAGTAGGTGTGGACTTTTAGGGCTGTGCCGCTCAGCAGCGAGAATGTGGTTGGCAGTCTCCTCCCCTTCCTGCACTTCTGCTCTTCACAGCGCGCCCTGGAATGACAGGCATTCCTGTGTGAAGAGAGCCGGCGTGAAGACGTGTTTGTAAGAACCACAAGTGCCCAGGCCGGGACAGGGAAAGAAACTCCAGCAGATTGACCTGATACCATTTCCTGATGTTTGGCAGTGACACAGAGAGAGGAGTGCACGTCCCCTCCTTATGTGGATTTATCTTTTAAGAAAAGTTCGTTTTGGTCCAGCTCAGTGTGTTGTCGTGAGACACATCAGACAATATAATCATGGGGCAAGCTGATGTCTCCAGACCGGTAAATCCAGATGCAACTGGTGAGTAATAAAAGGCAAAGAAGTAAAATCTTGACAGACAAGGCAGAGATCTACAGGTGAAGTTGAATGTTTTATAGGAATTTGAATGTAAGGATTTTCATGTTGATAACTTTGAGACGTTTATAACTTTGTGAAGAATGAATTAAAACATTCTTAGTTATATTTCACTTAATTGTATTCATCTACCACACATAGTTTTGTTTTACTTGGTCCCTTCAGAGTTTTTTAATATAGTCCTTCTAGGAAACCATCTGTTCATTTCTTGCCTTTGCACAAGATAACTACAGAAACTCATATTTAGAATTCAGTGGTGTTTTACTAGTATTTGTCAGGGCTTGGGCACTTGGTAGATATATATGGTATAGAACTAGAACTGTTGACTTCTATAAACAGGACCATTCTAAATAATTGACTTTATTTTTCAACTCAGTTGTACAGTTTCCAAATAAGTCTCAGACTTTTTCCATTGGGGTGGTTTTCCATTTCTTATGAGGCATCACTCGGGTATAAATATTTCTGAAGTCAGTGCTTTACATTTGAAGCGTCATTATCTCAGAGATAGCTGGAGATCAGGCTGATAATTGTAAGTGCAGCTCAGAGTTTCAAAGCTTTTAAGTGAAAAGGAAGTCCATTGTTACTGAAGATTCATTTTCTTAAACTTCTGGGTTTTTGGATAAGATGAACTTGGAATGATGGGAAAAATAGTTTTAAAGGATGTTCATTAAAGGATTGTTAAACATAAGCAAAGTGGGAGACATTCTATGACTCATTTCTTGACATTAATCTAACTTTTAAAAAGATGTATACCTTTTCTTTGACTTCGGGAGCAGCAGTCAGTTCGGGAGAACATACTTTCGTATGTTCAGGTCTAGGCTGTTTTTTTGTTTTTGTTTTTGTTTTTCCCCAGAAATGAAAAATGTGAGTGACCTTGAAGAAAAGTATGTAAGGGTAGGAGCACAGGTCACACTCCCAAATGTCTCATGATTTAATAAGATTTATTTTCTAAAGGTATGTTTTCTCCCCAGAACTTGCCATATGAAATTCCTACAAAGCCTTTTATTTAAGTTTCACTAAATCTGAGGCACACGGATCACAAAGTGAGTCACTCAGCGGCAGATTTTTAACAATGAAGTCAGGGCTTCATTCACTTCACCTTCCTTGATCACCAGGGCTGGGTCCATACCAAGTTACTAACCCCCTTTTTATTTTTTAAATAAAATGTTTTTTAAATATTGTAGGAAAAGGTGTAGAACAAAAAGGGGATGCCCAGAGGCCAATATCCAGCTTTAGAAATGAACTTTAAAACTGATGTATCCCACCCCATCCTACCCTTCTCTCTGTCCACATTCTCTTAGGATGACATTTTGCTGCTTTGCTCTCAGATGTAACTACTCCTCAGAGTTTGGTAGAATTAATTTGGGGCCACTAAATTCTCCAGTGGTTTCTACTCCAAAGGATTAGTTCTTTATTAACAAGTGTAATAAGGACCTAAGTAATGTGAGGCATTTATGTATGGCCTGGAAATTAGAGGTCTTTGAAAAGCAGGAGATGGGTAAGCAGGTATAACTTGATGATGAGTGGTCGTATTTATGAAGAATGCCCATCTAACCTCTGTATGCTGTGCAAGAGATTTCACCTGAGTAGATGAAGCTTGCTACCTTTTGCTTCTAAAAAAAAGTCAGAAATCAAATTCATTGATTTTTCTAATTACCAGTATTCCATAATAAGAGACCTAGAAAGAAGAAATAGAAATCATTCAGGTACCTAACTAAAATTTTGTGTTCTCTCCAGATTTAATTTGAGCGTTATATTTCCTATTACCTAGAAGATTTCTAGGTGACTATAAGCTATTTTAATGGACAGACTCTGTCCATTATTTGTAATTCAGGATGTAATATATTTGAGCAAATTAGGAGTGGGTCATGAATGCTTTAGTGTTGACAGCTTTGAGGACTGACTTACACCATTGTTTTACAGGCTTCTATCTGACATAACAATTTTTGAAGAAATTCAAAAAGCATCTCAGTGGGTAAAGTGTCTGAAAAGTCTTGCTGAATTCTTTGGAAGGGTATATGTCCAAAGTAGACTAAGACATAAATAGTTGTTGAGTAATAAAAAAAAAAGACATAAGTAATTTGTTTATGGTTCTAGGCCTGTAATATAGTACTTAGTTTTGAGATTTAAAACCAGTGGTACTACTGCCCTGGTGGGGTGTCTCAGCTGGTTGAAGAATCGTCCCTGTACACGATTGCGGGGTCAGTTACCAGTCAGGGCACATACCTGGGTTGCGAGTTCCATCCCTGTTTGAGGTGTGTGCAGTAGGCAGCTGATTGATGTTTCTCTCACATCGATGTTTCCCTCTTCCCCTAATATCAATAAACATGTCCTCGAGTGAGGAGTAAAAATGAATGAACAAATCAATGAATGAATGAATAAATATAAAGTTGGTGGCACTACTTTGGGCAAGCCAAGTGATATAAAATCAGTTCCTGAATATATTGGATTGATTTATTATTTCCAAGGCACTATATAGGTATAACTCATATCCACATCCTTAATTTTACTTTCTAGTTGAAAATTTAAACTGTTAAAAAAAAAATTCAAAATATTTATAAATGTGAAAGTTCGTTGACTCCCTTGACTTACGATGGATGTTTAGGGCTGTTAACCAAGAGGAGACTGCTTTCAAACATATAACCTTTGCCTGAGACTCTTGTGCAAATTTGAGATGTTATGTCAGTATCCAACTAGAGGTTTTACTATAGGATCTTTCCAACAACCTGTAAACTAATTAAATATTCAAAAGCTGAGTAGGAATTTATGCTGCAGTGTCCATTCAAGGAAATAAGTAGTTATCCTCAACAGTTCATATTTTTAAAATTATCCTTTACAGAAATATGTCCATAAGAGAAAGTCTATAGATTTACTCAGATAAAACTTTGAAATAATACTTGGTAGTTTTTTTTCTTTTTTAAAAAAGATTTTACTTATTTATTTTTAGAGAGAGGGGAAGGAAGGGAGAAAGAGAGGGAGAGGAACATCGATATGTGAGAGGTTGCCTCTTGCACATGCCCCTGGGCCAGGCCTGCAACCCAGGCATGTGCCCTCACCGGGAATTGAACCGGCAAGTTCTCACTTCGGATGATGCTCAACCAACCCTGAGCCATGTTGGTTGGGGCAATACTTGGTAGTTCTTTTTTTTTTTTTTTAAGATTTTATTTCTGTTTTTAGAGAGAGGGGAAAGGAGGGAGAAAGGGAGAGAAACATCGAAGTGTGAGAGATACATCAATTGGTTTGTTCTCTCATGCCCCCCATGTGGGGACCTGGCCCGCAACCCGGGTATGTGCCCTGACTGAGAATCAAACCCAGGACCTTTCGATTTTCAGGTCAGCACTCAATCCACTGAGCCACACAAGCCAGGGCAGGGTAATACTTTGTAGTTCTTTTTTTCTTAAAGATTTTATTTATTTGGAGAGAGAAGAAAGGAGAGAGAAAGAAAGGGAGAGAAACATCAGTGTGTGGCCACCTCTCACATGGACCCCACTGGCGACCTGGTTCACAGCCCACGGTCAATCCACTGAGCTACACCAGCCAGGGCAGTACTTTGTAGTTCTTAATCAACATGGAAGTTGTTTCTGTGTATGGCAGACTGCTTTGCATCACGTTAAGACAACCAGCTCATTAGCACATGTCCTCAAATTAGGCACCAGATCAGAGAGTTTAAATAAGCTCTGCCTTCTCTTTGCCTCTCCGTTTCCCATCTCTGCCTTTCTTCTTGTCTTCTTTTTTGACTCTTCATATACCTTTTATTCAGTAATTAGCCTCTCTTTTCTGTTTTTCTTTTATGTAGGAATTTGTTGTTTTAAAAGGCACTGTATTGTAATATTTCATCTTACCTACATTTCTCTTTCCATTGTCATTTGACTCATTTTGCTCTGAAATTTCATGTACATGATGATGGGAGTAATGACAACTTGGCAGTATTATCATTTGGAGGCAAAATTAGTAAGAAGATTGCTGTCTGAATAAAATTTAATGTAGGTGTATAACAATATTAATGTTGGAATAAATAATAGGTGGGCTATTAAAAATAAACTTCATAGGACTTTAAAGAAAAACACTTGGCATTATTTAGTCATCAGAGTTAGCAGAGACATTTCTCATACCTGTATAGGTCTAATAATAAATGCTTTCTTCTGAGGAAGAAGAAATGGGCATATGTTCCACGTAAAATCCAGGAACGAGGAGGAAGCGCTAGTATGGGAGTCTGTCGTGGACTCCTTACAGGATTGTCTGTTTTCGAAGGTGGAATACTAATCAGAAATCATTGTCCCTTCTTTCTCCTCCATTGGATTTTCTGAATAAGCCTGTTGTCACAACAGTGTATCCCCTCTTTCTACTGGCAAGTAAACTTTACAAAGTTTAAGGGGCTTTATTTTGTTGCTTTACTGAGAGAGTATATTATATTCTGGTACCTCACTAAAAAAAATCTTACTCTTCACTTGGAGTATTTATTTAAAAAGTGTATTATCAAGTGGCCCAGGGTATAAAGCAGCATCACTTTCTGATTCATACAGTCTTGGTCAGAAAACTGTATTTTCCTAGAGTTGGAATCTCAGACCTACTTGTACCTGCAAGTATTGTACATTACAGAGAGAGTCCTTCTCCCTGTCTTCCTGAGTGCTTTGCCCAATTCTGTTTCCTAAAGGTCAGAACTATGCAGTGCTTCCAAGGGAAGTTATGAGCCTGCGCTAGACAAAGCCTGCTTTGTTCATTAGTGGCAGCTTTTGCTTTCTGTAATGTTGTTGAAGTTTTCTAAAACAGGTCTTTAGAACCAATACTGTTTTTTTAAGAAGGCAAAAATGAATAAGTACAATGGTGAAAGTACCATAAATTAATGTTCTCCATTTACAAAGTTCTGATGCCATAAAAATGCTTATATAAAAGTAAGATCTGTTACAAGTCGGATGGACATAAAAGATAAATAGACAGAACTATTAGATTATAAATAGAATGAAACACAATGTACGTAAGTCAAGTCATTATGCTGTACACCTTAAACTTAAAAAAAAAGATAATTGGCCCTGGCTGGTGTGGCTCAATGGATTGAGTGCTGATCTGCGAACCAAAAGGTTTGATTCCCAGTCAGGGCACGTGCCTGGATTGTGGGCCAGGTCCCCAGTGTGGGGTGCACAAGAGGCTACCACACAGTGATGTTTCTCTTCCTCTCTCTCCGCCTCCACCCCACTCTCAAATAAATAAATAAATAAATACCTTTATAATAAAAGATAATTGGCATCTCTTGATAATGGAGCACATATCTTGTTACACGTAACTATAGATATTAAAATTTTAGCCCTGGTGTGGCTCAGTGGATTGAATGCTGGCCTGCAAACCAAAAGGTCGCCAGTTCAATTCTGAGTCAGGGCACATGCCTGGGTTGTGGGCCAGCTCCCTGGTTAGGGGCACTCGAGAGGCAACTGATGAGGCAACCAATCGATGTTTCTCTCCCTTCCTTCCCCTCTCTCTGAAAATAAATAAATAAAATCTTTTTTTTTAGATTTTATTTACTTATCTTTTAGAGGGGAAGGGAAGGAGAGAGGGAAAGAAATATCAATGCATGGTTGCCTCTCGTGCATCCCCTGCTGGGAACTGGCCTGCAACCCAGGCATGTGCCCTGACTGGGAATCGAACTGTGATCCTTTGGTTCGCAGGCCCGTGCTCAATCCACTGAGCTACACCAGCTAGGGCTAAATAAAATCTTTTTAAAATTTTCAGACAAATAACTGATTACAATAAAAATTTTGTGGGTAAAATGGAAGAACTCTATACACTTTAAGTCTTAAGCATTTCTTAACCCCGATAAAGTATAAGAAATAGAGGTAGAACTAAGACACAATAATTTCGTTGCTTATCACAGAACTTAGTGAAAGGGAGGGGGTAGTGATGGTTATGTTGGAAACTAAGCTTCCTGTTGACTCTGATTGCCTATACCTTACCTTGCTTTCAACACAGATGATTAAGAATTGGTTGTTAATACAGACTCTAAAATGAACACTATCTTTGACCTAGAACTTTACTGTCGAACCTTGTTTTAACCCTTATCTCTAGGAGGTAGTGTAGGTATAATATTTATCTACAGCAAGTAATCAGTAAAAACCTCATCTGAAAATGAAAAATACTAAGTAAATTTTGATAAAATCACCCTAGGAATTCATCTGGAACAACTAAACTTGAACTAAAAATCTTGAAGTAAATGCTGGCCGAAAAACCCTAGAGGTTGAAGAAAAAACTACTAGAACTCTGCATAGTACATGATATAAGACACAAGCCTATGAAATGCGAGGTGCTACAACTTGAATGAGGGAGTAAATAGTTTAAATACCAGGGCATAGTTTCAGGCTACTACACAAAGCGGAAACTCCAGACTCGATAGTTAATTACCTTTCTCTCCCAACCTCCACCTGCTTCCAGAAAACATCAAGACTCCAACTCTGTGTGTGACTTGCTTTCCTAGTGGGTACAGATGCAGGACTCAAAGAAAAGGGTGTTTTCTTTGGGACACACAACCGTAAAACTAAAGCCAGCATCCTATAACCAATTTTCTGTCAAAGGGAATCTACCTTGTTTTGGCTCTCACAGAAAGCAAGGGGCCATAAGGCCATTTCAAATTTCATAACTAGTTTAAACAGAAACAGTGGAATATCCAAATGTGACTTCAAAACCTTTATTTCTTGTCAAATTGGAAACGGAAGGGAGATGGTCATCAGATCAGAATTGTTGAGAACAGTGTTGAGAACTCGTGATGTGCTTATGAACAGCTTCAAACTACTCCCTCTGTCCTTTGAGAGTACAGAACAAATCTGAGGTGTGATTGTATCATTAAAAATTTAAGAAGGGATAATTTCTAGGAACTTGAATATACTTTTTGTTGTACAATTCATTTGTTAGTTTCTCTTTCTGTAGCAGTTTTCTAAGTAATGGAATTGAATTTTCTTCTTGTCAGACAAAAATGTGTAGTAAGAAACCCCAACAAGGGTGCTAGTTTAAATGGATCCAAGAACGTGCCAGAGACGGTGGCTTCAGTTCGGCCTAGTCAGCCACTGCTCCCAAGGATTTGCGCATACTGTAAAACCCTTCATTCTATGACTAGGAAGTTCACACCTGCTGACTGTAGGTCACCATGACTTTTGGTTTCTAACCCTTTCGCACCAGAGCATACTCACAGCCAACAAGGGTGGTATGCGTGCAGAACGCAGGGCCAGGAAGTGTCGTTTGGGTCATCTAAGTCCACTCACTGTAACACGCGTCACTGCAACACGTGTTACTGCTCCAGGTGCTGAAGCAATGTACCCCTGAGTGGTCTGATTTGCATATTATTCCAGGCTGTGATTGCCATGTGGGAAATAGTTCATTTTTATGGGAACCTAATGTTTAGAAAGAATTGTTTTCTTTTGGGTACTTACGTATATGTTGGAGTTCACTTATTAACTGTAACAGTTTGAAAGCTTGCACTTCCTGTTGTATTCATTTTTTTTAGAGAGAGAGGTGAAGGAAGGGAAAAAGAGAAGGAGAGAAACATCAGTGTGTGGTTGCCTCTCATGTGCCCCCTACTGGGAACCTGGCCCACAACCCAGGCATGTGCCCTGACTGGGAATCGAACCAGCAACCCTTTGGTTTACAGGCCAGCACTCAATCCACTGAGCCACACCATCCAGGGCCCCACTTCCCATTGTAAAAAATAATTTTTTTCCAATCCTAAAAGCTATACATGTTTATTGTAAAAAATTAGGAAGCTAGAAAGAAGAAACACAAGTCTCTCATAATCCTACCATCAAAATATATTTACATTTTAATTTAGTTTTTTCTAGTCTTCTTTTTAACATACTTTAGCATAGTTTGAATAATGTGGTATATAATTTATATGTATTTATATTCAACTTTTAATCTAGAATTACTACTCTAGAAACTTCATTTTAATGATTACATATTGTTTTATATAAATTTTTTGGTTTATTTATTCATATACCTATTGTACATTCAGCTCATTCCCAATGATTTGCCACCCTAAATAACACTTATCAGAAATAACATCTTGCTCTGGCTGGTGTGACTCAGTGGATTGAGCACCAGCCTGCGAACCAAAGGTCACTGTTTCAATTCCCAGTCAGGGCACAAGCCTGGGTTGCAGGCCAGGTCCCCAGTTGGGAGCAAATGGGAAGCAAACACACATTGATGTTTTTCTCTCTCTCTTTCTTGCTCCCTTCCCCTCTCTCTAAAAATAAGTAAATAAAATCTTTGAAAAAATAAAAAGAAGAAGAAGAAATAACATCTTGCCTGGCCAGGTAGTTCATTTGGTTATAGCATTGTCCCCATACACCAAGGTTGCAGGTTCAATCCCCAGTCAGGACACATACAAGAGACAGCCAATGAGTGTGTAAATAAGTGGATCAACAAATCAGGGTGTGTGTGTGTGTGTGAATGTGTGTGTATCCTTCCCTTTCTCTCCCTCCCTTCCTCTCTTTTTTAAAAATCAATAAATTGAAATGAAGAACAATCTGACAGTAACCAGAGGAGACATGGGGGGTTAATAGGGGAGAAGGGGAAGGGTTTTCAGGAACAACTATAAAGGACACATGAACAAAACCAAGGGGGAGTAGAAGCCCGGAGGGAGGTGGGAATGGCTGGGGTGGGGAGTTGTGGGAGGTAAATGCCGACAACTGTTCTTGAACAACAATAAAAAAATTTTTTAATCAGTAAATTAAAAAGAAAAGACATAACATCTTTGGGAAGCTTCCATCTTTTAAAGCTGAGTTTTCTAGACTTGTGTAAATATTATGAGAACATAGGCTTTTATTAGAGAAAATAATCTTATATATTTTATAAAGAGTTTGAATTAAAATTTGAAAAAATATGTGTGTGGCCCTAGCCTCTATTCTAGTTATAAATAATACCTAGTTAGATTATAAAAGAATATATACCCAAATGGAATTTGATAGTGAGAGACCTGTTTCATAGACTTTTCAAAGTTGGATTTAGGCAGACTGATGAGTAGGTCTTGTCTGTGAATTTTGCCATCCGTCTGTTTTCAGCCTGCTACCTTCCCTTCTTGAAAATACCCTTGAACTTAAGTAGGGAAGGCTTGACTGGCTGATCCCACCCTTCCTATGTAGGTAGGACATTTGGAGCTAAGTTTTTGTGATTTCCCTCTGGTGTCAACATAATGGATTGGGGGGGAACAGAGAGGACGATTTGCTTCTTTCCCTTTTCGTTAGGAATGATTAATCTGCTTCCTCTTTTTTTCTGATATCTTTCATGCATGAAAACACTCCCTTGATTTAGAATTTCTTTCAGGAAGCACTTACTTAAGCAAAGAATGTGTGGGAAGAATTTTATCAACACTTTATTTTAATCAGTTATAGGTGTTGCTCTTGAATAATAGCTAAAAGTTGAGTTTCCAGAGCACTCCCAGACAAGTCTCCACCAGAAATGCCTCATAATATGACTTCAGAGTTCTCTCCCACGTATGTTATCAACAGCATAAAGATTTACATCCTACTAATACCAGTTACACTATGTGCAAGTAGAAAGCATCCAAAGAATGAAACATACAAAGAAAAGTAGTCCAACAGAGGAAAAAGCCAGTCAAATCACATTTATAATGTGCTGAAATTAAATACAAAAAAACCTCAACTCCCAACTGAAAATACTATATACCAAGGGCAAACATCCTTCAAAAATGATGAAATAAAATTATCCAAGTTGAAGCATAGAGTTGTAGAAGGAAATGAAGAGTACTTGAAAAAGCCAGTATGTGGCAAATATAAGATAATATATTTATTAAAACAACAATAATGTCTTCTGTGGTTTATTGTTATGTATATGTAGAAAAGTATGACAATGATACAGAGCAGATAGAGATGAAATATTGTGAAATTCTTGCATTGTTTAGTAAATAGTAAAAGTACTAACTTAATGTAGATTATAATAAGTCAAGAATGCACAGAACAAGGCAAATAGAAAATAATAGCAAAATGGTAGACCTAAGCCCAACTGTGTCAGTAAACACATTAACTGTAAATGGCCTAAACACTAAAAGACAACAATTGTCAAACTAGATAGGAAAAATAAAATCAAGTCCTGGCTGGTGTGGCTCAGTGGATTGTGTGCCAGCCTACAAACCACAGGGTCACCACTTTGATTCCCAGTCAGGGCGCATGCCTGGGTTGTGGGCCAGATCCCCTGTTGGGGACGGGTGAGAGGCAAATGATTGATGTGTCTCTCACACATCAATGTTTCTCTCTCCCTCCCTTCCCCTTCTCTAAAAAATAAGTAGATAAAATATTTTTAAAAGAAAGGCAGCCTGGCTGGTGTAGCTCAGTGGATTGAGCACGGGCCTGCGAACCAAAGGATCATGGTTCGATTCCCAGTCAGGGAACATGCCTGGGCTGCAGGCCAGTTCCCAGCAGGGGACGCACAAGAGGCAACCATACATTGATGTTTCTCTCCCTCTCTCCTTCCCTTCCCCTCTAAAGATAAATAATTTTTTTAAAAAATCTATAAATAAATAAATGTTTTTAAAAATCTGTTTAAAAAAGGCAAAAGTGTTATTAGAGTGATATAGGGCATTTCATGATAAAAAGATCAATTCAGCAGGAAGATATAACTCTAAATTTGCATATACCTAATAACATAGCTTTAAAGTATATCAAGCAAAAATTAATAGAACTAAAAAGAGAAAGAGAAATCCACCGTCATTGCTAGAGATGTTAACACGCCTATCTCCGTAAGTGATAGAACAGGCTGACAACAAATCAGAGGGGATGGTACTGATTTATACAATGTGATTACCCAACTTGACCTGATTGGTATATATAGAACACTACACTCAATAATTACACCGTACACTTTCTGTCCAGGTGCACATAGAACATAATATTTTATAAATCTTGAAAAAATAACTGCAAACTTTTATATTTATTTTTAGTTTAAACTCTATCTGAAACAAAGAACACAGGGAGATCCTCACAATTCTTCTGTAGGAATTCTGTGTTTGAGTAAGAAACACTGGAATGATGCCATGGTTTTCTAGTTTAATTTTCTTCAACACAGTGTTAGGTTACAGGCACACAGAGAATGTCTGCCTCTATCCCCTAACATGTACCAGGGTATCAGGTTTCCAGATAATAATCTGGGGCTGGGTTTAACAAGCCTGTCTGTCGTAAGAATCACCTGTGAAGATTTTTAAAAACAGATTCCTAGGTCCCACCTCCTGGAGACTCTGTATTTTGAAAAGGTGACTGGACTGATACCAAAGTATTTGAACAGGTTTGGGAGTTACTGAAATAATGTTTGGTTTGTCATATGGAGAGGAGGGAGTGGAAGAGGAAGAATATGAGAATATAAGAATATGAATGAATAAATTTGGGCTAATAACTAGGTCAGGGTTGGGTGTAGCTGAACCCCACTGGATGAGGCAAGAGGCATATCCACTTCTAAAAGTTTTATGAACATGAAAATTAAGCATATTTGCCTGGCTGGGTGGCTCAGTTGGTGGGAGTGTCATCCCAAATGCCGAAACGTTACCAGTTCCATTCTCTGTCAGAGCACATACATAGGTTGCAGGTTTGACCTCCAGTCAGGGCGTGTATGGGATGAAGCCCATCGATGTTTCTCTCTCTCTCCCCCCACCCTGTCCCCTCTCTCTTAAAATCAGTAAACATATTCTCGGGTGAGGATTTTTTAAAAATTAAGCAAATTTGTATAAAGCATGAAAAGAAAAACCCACTGTTCTTTTTGCTAAGTATTCTGTGACTTTCTTTTAAATTTTTAAAAAAGATTTTTATTTTTAGAGAAAGGGAGGGAGAATAAAAATAAATACCATTTATTTTTAAAATAAATACCATTTATTTTAAAATGGTACTTTAAAAATAAATACCATTTATTTTTAAGGAGGGAGAAAGAAAAGGAGAGAAATATCGATCTGGAAGAGAAACATCAATTGGTTGCCTCTCTCACGTCCCCAACTGGGGACTTGGCCTCCAACCCAGGCATGTGCCTTGACCAGGAATCGAACCTATGATCTTTCAGTTTGCAGGTTGGCTCACCAGCCAGGGCTCTGTGATTTTTTTTACATAAAAAAGGAGTGGACTATTCTTAGCAGTGGCTGTAACAGTGTACACATTCATTTTTTAAATTATAATCTATTGTTATTTTCCATACACATTGTACTTTTTAATATAAACAGAACTTGTTTTTGGTTCATATGCTAGTAGGCATAAATATATTTGAAAGTATATTATGATTTTGTTGTTTTGAAAATATATGAGAAAAGGGACACATAAATATATTGTTCAATATAATGAAGAATTCAAAAGGGATGAACTAAGTTCTACTTTAGAGAATGAATAGATATCTGCCCTGGCTGGTGTGGCTCAGTGGATTGAGTGCTGGACTGTGAAGCAAAGGGTTGCCAGTTGGATTCCCAGTCAGGGCACATGCCTGGCTGTGGGCCAGGTCCCCAGTAGGGGGCGCGTGAGAGACAACCACACACTGATGTTTCTCTCCCTCTTTTTCTCCCTCTTTTCCCCTTCTCTAAAAATAAATGAAATCTTAAAAAAAAAAGAAAAATGAATAGATATCTGAGAAAATAGTGGAAGTAGGCCAAATTGGCTATGTTTCATTTAAGGACTTTGCAGAGAATTTTTTGTGACTGTGTTACCATCTAACATTCCTAAAGCTTAAATGGCTTTTTTCATATTGTTAGTCTGTTTATTTGCTTTGGGAATTTTTTTTTAATCTACCCCATTACCCTTAACCAAACAAGCATTTTCCTATGTCTTTTAGAATGGAGTAAAGTTTAATCATTGGTTGGATTAGCAGGACATTTCAAGTTTTAGTCCTTCCTTGCCTCTTCCAAGTAAGGCTGTGATTTAAGAATGAGCAGCTTATGTTACTTAGCTCCGTTTCTGAAAGGGTTATCATTAACATATGTTAAATACTGTGATATTATAAACACCCTGAAATGTCTTGAGCTCCATAATTGAGATAATACTGTCGTAGTTGAAGCACTGACTCTGCAAAGAAATACCATGCGCTCACTCTTGGGGGAAATTGTTATGATGGGAGCCCTTCCGATGTCTCTGGCAACTAAACTCTTTGAAATATGGTCCACTGTTATAATCCGATTCCATTTCATTTCACATAAGGAATTAAAATAGTTGAGACCCAGGATGTCCTTAAGTAAGTCATGCAACTAGGAAGAAGAGAGTTACTGTCCTCTGTCCTCTTGATTTGTTGTACTTCAGTAACCAGGACCCTGTTTTGCCCTAAGTCATCTGTATACACCAAGATACGTATCAGCAGTCATTGCTACAGTCACTCTGATAATTACATCTGTGAAATTCTGACCTTCAGTGGACTTCCCTAGATTCACGTCTAATCAACTGAAAAAAGGTTGATTTTGATAGCATTTGTAAAAAAGAAAAAAAGTTAATGCTTGTTGATTGTATATTTTCTCTTATGAAAATATATCTAACAGTATTAAAAAAGATTTTTAGTGAATTTATTATGTCCCTTTATATTCCCCCCAAAAGCATCATTTGCTCCAGATGTGAAATTGTTTACAATAAACATACAGTTATTACATGTGATAATACGGCATGTGGTCCTTGCTATAGTTCTCTGAAGTAAAGGTTCCGCTTCAATTCCGGGACTGTGACTGCACGTGACTCTTTTTTTCTTCTCCTCTAGACTTCTCCAGGGAACCCTGAGACAGTAGGTGGAGTGCAAAGCTATATTGTGTTGCCTTCCTGCTTTTTTTGTTGCCTTCCTGCTTTTTAAAATTATTATTATTCTTGGCCCAGTCTTGGCTGCTCCTTTCTCTGCCACTAAAGCAACCGAACTAAAACCCTGCATGTATAGTCATTATTAGGGACTTATTTATGGTCTTTCATTTCAGTCCCGCACGTTTGTCACGTCAGTTATGTTTCTCATGAAATCCTTAAAATCAGGATTGTTCCGAAAACAATATTGTGATAAGCAAACTGGAATGTCACTTCTACTTTCCAAAAAAATTTCTTCCCATTTTAAACCACTCTCTTTCTATACCCCTGCCCTCCACCCCAACCCCCTTCCAGTGCTCCAGACTCCCTATGGACTTTTGAAGGCAGAAAATAATCTGAAAAACCTGTGCAAGTAAGGTGTTAACACTTGATGTGTCACCCCCTCTCTGAACTATTTATATCCTGAAAGAGGAGGACAGGGAGAGGGCAGCGTTTAACAAAGCGTAATGACGCATTCACAAACGGTGGGATTCCCGTTTCTGGGACAGTAGATAGTGGTGTTAGCTGAGAGAGGCATTCCCCCCTGGCAAAAGGATGAGAACGGCAGCAGTAACAGGCTGCGTGGGCAAGACCTCGTGCGTATTGGGAGGAGATCCACATTTGTGTGTGTTCCTTTTAAGAGATGTTGAGCTGGTTATGATCATCTCATTGAATTTTTGCCCTAAAGTGATGTCAGCCTGCTTTGGTTCCTTTATTCCTTAGGAATCTCTCTGTTAGGGATTTGGATATTTGGTGTCCATGCGATGTCAAGGAGTCTGACTGTCTGCATGATTGTTTATCATTGCTCTGATCCTTGCCATCTACCTCAGGAAGCGAGGGGCAGGGACATTTTCAAGATTATGCTGAAATAATAAATTGGTTATTCTCTTCCCTCTCCCCCTCGCACCATGCAACAGAAGAAGCAGGCCAGCCCCCTGCCGACCCGGGCATGATCATGGACAGTGTGGAAGCAGGAGGAGACACAACGCCTCCCACCAAAAGGAAGAGCAAGTTCTCAGGCTTTGGCAAGATCTTCAAGCCCTGGAAATGGAGGAAAAAGAAAAGTAGTGATAAATTCAAAGAAACATCAGAAGGTGACATATTAAGATTTAAATATATGTTCTGAGTTAAAGAGTTCCCTGTTTTGGAAGTACCTTTTTCTCAAGCTTTGATAACCCCCTATTTGAAGGGGGAATTGAATCTTTTGGAATTGAAAACCAAGTGATCACTCACTAAGCCTTATATACTATAGCCTCATTCCCAAATTGATATTTTGGTGGGATTGAAGTTTATCAAGTGGTAAGTGGGGTTCCTAAATTGTAGCAAATCTAGGACCCTAGCCACGTCCTCCCAGAGAAAGTTCATTCATAAATACCTTACTATTAAAATTTTAATTAAAAGTTCATTTTCTTGGCCCTGGCTGGTGTGGCTCAGTGGATTGAGTGCCGGCCTGTGAACTGAAGGGTCACTGGTTCAATTCCCAGTCAGGGCACATGCCTGGGTTGTGGGCCAGGTCCCCACTAGGGAATGTGTGAGAGGCAACCACACATTGATGTTTCTCTCCCTAAAAAAAAGTTCGTTTTCCTGTTCTTTTCTTTCCGGAGACTAGAAAATTAAACCACTTTATACTATTACCTGTGGAGTTAGAATGCTTAAAGTTGACCTTTAACTGCCACATTTCTGAGTGCTATTTTACAATTTAATATTAGTTTTAGAGCGAAAAATATCTATGCGAAAACCGAGAGAGGAGCTGGTTAAAAGAGGGCTTCTGCTGGAAGACTCTGCACCAGGTGAGTTTGCAAACACATCTGTGTCTCTGCGTAATTGGTTTTGGGTTCTGACGAGGTATATAACTTTTTTTTCTTTTATTATTGCTGTTGTTGTGGGTTGGGGGGCTGCTTTAACAAAATAAAAATTGGCCCTGGCTGGTGTACCTCAGTGGATTGAGTGTGGGCTTGCGAACCAAAGGGTCACCAGTTCGATTCCCAGTCAGAGCACATGCCTGGGTTGCGGGCCAGTTCCCAGTGTGGGGCACATGAGAGGCAACCACACATTGATGTTTCTCTCTCTCTCTTTCTCCTATCCTTCCCCTCTCTCTAAAAATAAATAAATAAAGTCTTTAAAAAACAAAACAAACAAAAATTGTTCATACATCTTGAATATGTTTTATTAAAATGTCTATTAAATAAGAAAAAGACAACTCAATAGAAAAGTCTACAAAAGCATTGAAGCATTTAATTCACTAAAGAGTACATACAGATGCCCAATAAGCAAATAAAAAGGTGGGGTTTTTTTTTTTGTTTTTTTTTTTACTTCATTACTAATTAAGAAATACGAATTTAGCCCTGGCTGGTGTGGTTCAGTGGATTGAGTGCCAGCCTGTGAACTAAAAGGTCACCGATTCGATTTCTAGTCTGGGCACATGCCTGGGTTTCAGGCCAGGTCCCCAGTTGGGGGTGTGCAGGAAGCAACCACACATTGGTATTTTTTTCTCTCTCTATCTTTCTCCCTTTCCCCTCTCTAAAAAAAATTAATTAACTAACTTTAAAAAAGAAATATGAATTTAAATCAAAATAAAATAATCCTACACATAAGACAGAAAACCTAAAATTAATCAAATGATCAAGAACAAGTGTTGGTGAAGGTATGAAATAGGTGGAATTCACATACAACTGCTGGTCGAAGTGTTAAAATAGAATAATTACAGAACTTGGCATATATCCAACAAAAATCTGTATACATGTAGATTGAGACATGCACCATTGTATTTCTGGCAGCAGTATTTACTAATAGTAGAGCAGAATTGATAACAAGCAAAAGCCCATCTTGTGATGCATTTATAAAATGAAATACACAGCAATGAAAACAGACTATACCTACCTGCTATAATATGAATCTCATAAGTAATATTGAGCAATTAAGTCAGTTATAAAAGAATATGTATTGTGTCATTTCTATAAATGTAAAGAAAAACTAGGCAATATTAAACTACACCTTTTGGCCCTGGCTGGTGTACTCAGTGGATTAGAGGAAACCGCATATTGATGTCTCTCTCTCTTTCTCCTTCACCTCCCCTCTCTCTAATAAATAAATACATACATACATACATAAATACATATTACTATAGTATTTGGAGGTGCATGCTTTAGTGTTAACCTATAATTTAAAAAAAAAAAACAAAAGATCATCACAAGAGTTAAGAGAATGATTGCTCTGTGAAAGAAAGAAAGGTATGTTACTAGAGAGAAAAGGAGGCTTCTGGGGTCTGGAAACTTCTTTCCTTTCATTTTCCTGTCCTTCTCTTCCTCTTCTCTTCTCCTTTTCTCTTTCTCCACTCCTCCCTTCCTCCCCTCCTCTCATTTTCTTTTTTCTCCTCACCCAAGGACATTCTCATTTTTTAGACAGAGGGGAAAAGAGGAAGAGAGAGTGGGGAGAGAAAACATTAACATGAGAGAGAAACATCTGTCACCTGCCTCACATACACCTCAACTGGGGACGAACCCACACCCACACCCAGGCATGTGCTCTGACCAGGAATGGAACTGGCAGCCTTTAGGTTTGCAGGATGACGCCCAACCCACTGAGCCACACCAGTCAGGCCAAGGCTCAGTTTAGCTATCACTTTCTCTAAAGCTTTTCTAATCCCATTCTCACCTCAAGATAATTATTTCTTCTTTATTCCTACCACTTCATCCTTTATAGCTCTTAACATTTAGCACTGTGATTAGTTATGTATAATAAGTCTGCCTTATTCATGTAGCAAGGCACCTGACACATACTAGGCAATCAAATATGTATTATAAAAAGAAATTATTTAATTTCCAATACTGTAAAGATCCAAATCATCATCATCATCATCATCATCATCATCATCACCTAGATCTAAATAAAAGCTAAAAAGGAAGAGGGGGAAATGGGGTAACAGGTTCATCAGTTTGCTCCTTTTCTTTGGGACCCTGCAGATGATGAGGATCCAGGGAAGCTAAACCATGCCATGTTGAAGAATGGCCACACCACCCCCATAGGGAGCGCCAGGTCTTCTAGTCCAGTCCAGGCAGAGGAAGAGCCAGGAAGAAAAGCAGGTCTTGGGAAACCTGTTCCAGAAGAGGACCCAAAGAAGCGCCTAGGTAAGAAACTGGATTTTTGACTTTATGAGCCACGGATCAGTCATTCTTATTTACCTGAGAGGTTTGTCAGGGCAAGCAGAGAAATAAAACCTAGAGGGGACTTCTGGCCAAGAGGGAGGCCTAGGTAGATACACTTTGCCTCCTCGCACAACCAAAAGAGGGACAACAACAAAATTAAAAACAAAAAATAACTGGAACTGCCAGAAAAATTGAACTCTGTGTAAGTCTGACAACCTAGGAGTTAAAGAAGAAACTTTCATCCAGACCGGAAGGAGGAGTGGAGATGGACAACTTGAGTGGAAAGGACACACCGCAAGGACACATCCAGCGGCTGGCAGACTGGATGGTCCCATGTTTGGGCGCAGATAAACTGGGAGAAACAACTTGGGAGTGAAACAGACCTGTGCAGCCCAGGGTTCCAGTTTGGGGAAATAAAGCCTTAATTAAAACCTCTGACTGTAAAAACCTGTGGGGGTTCTGGTGGCAAGAAAAACTCCCAGCCTCACCGGAAAGTTCATTAGACAGATCCACAGGGTCCTAGAACATACACAAACCCACCCACCTGGGAATCAGCACCAGAAGGGCCCAATTTGCTTGTGGGTAGCAGGAGAAGTGACTGAAAGTCTGCTGAGAGCTGAGCAAGTGGCACCGTTCCCTCTCCGACCCCTCCCCAGCATACAGTGCCCCATGAAGCAACGTGGGTTGCCCCGCCCCCCGGCAAATACCTAAGGCTCTGCCCCTTACAGTGTAACAGGCACACTGAGACAAAAAAAAATATGGTCCAAATGAAAGAACAGATCAAAGTGCCAGAAAAAATACAACTAAGTGATGAAGAAGTAGCCAGCCTGTTAAATACAGAGTTCAAAACACTGGTAATCAGGATGCTCACAGAAATGGCTGAGTATGGTCACAAAATAGAGGAGAGAGCAAAGGCTATACAAAGTGAAATAAAGGAAAATGTACAAGGAACCAACAGTGACAGGAAGGAGACTGGGACTCAAATGAATGGTTTGGACCAGAAGGAAGAAATAAACATTCAACCAGAACAGAATGAAGAAGCAAATTTAAAAAAGTGATGAGATGCTTAAGAACCTCCAGAACAACTTTAAGCATTCTAACATCCAAATTATAGGGGTGCCAGAAGGAGAAGAGGAAGAGCAAGAAATTGAAAACTTATTTGAACAAATAATGAAGGAGAGCTTCCCTAAACTGGCAAAGGAAATAGACTTCCAGGAAGTCTAGGAAGCTCAGAGAGTCCCAAAGAAGTTGGATGCAAGGAAGCACGCACCAAGACACATCATAAGTACATTACCTAAGATTAAAGATGAGAGAATCTTAAAAACAGCAAGAGAAAAGGAGACAGTTATCTACAAAGGAGTTCCCATCAGACTGTCAGCTGATTTCTCAAAAGAAACCTTACAGGCAAGAAGGGGCTGGAAAGAAAGTATTCAAAGTCATGAAAAGCAAGGACCTACATCCAAGATTACTCTATCCAGCAAAGCTATCATTAGAATGGAAGGGCAGATAAAGTGCTTCCCAGATAAGGTCAAATTAAAGGAGTTCATCATCACCAAGCCTTTGTTATATGAAATATTAAAGGGACTTACCTAAGAAAAAGAATACGATAAAAAATATGAACAATAGGACTTCCGGCCAAGATGGAGGCGTAGGTGGAAGCACCGTACCTCCTCTCACAACCAAGATTAAGGACAACAAAGATTTATAAACGATAACACAACCAGAACACAGAAAATTGAACTACAGAAGTCCCACAAACATTCAACCAGACCAGTAAGAGGGACAGAGTCACAGCCGGCGGAGAGGGAAAGTGGCAGGAAAACGTGGTGGCTGCCGGGCTCGGGAGCGCTGGGCGGTGTAGGTGGCGTGGAGCTTGCAGACCCCAGACGCAGGGAGGAGACGAGCAGAGCACACAGGGCACGCAGGGCAGTTGGCCAACCATGGACACACATTTGCGTGCAGATAACCTAGGCAAGAGCGGGCAGTGAGACGGACCGCGCAGCCCAGGGCCCCAGCGACGGGTAACAAAGCCTAAAAACACCAATTGAAAAGGTGCCGGGAGAGGCTCCCAGCCTCACAGGAGAGGTCGCCGGGGAGACCCGCAAGGTCCCGGAGTGTGCATAGGCCCTCCCACCTGGGAACCAGCGGCAGGGGACCCAGTTTGCTTGTGGGAGGCAGCAGAGGGGACGCAAATTCCAGAGAGTGTGGAACAGGCGCCATTGTTCCCTCTCGGACCCCACCCCCACAGATAGCGTCACAACTTGGCGACTAGGCTGCCCCGCCTTGCTGAACACCTACGGTTCCGCCCCTCATACGCAACAGGCACCATCTGACCAAAAATGACTCAAACAGAAGAAAAGCTCAGAGTCCCAGAGCCAATACTTTTAAGCAAGCAAGAGATAGCGGACCTATCAGATGCACAGTTCAAAGCACTGTTAATCAGGATGCTCACAGAATTGGTTGATTTTGGTCGCAAATTAGATGAAAAAATGAAGGCGTTCATAAGTGAAATGATGGAAAATGCAGAGGGAGGGAACCAGTAGTGATGGGAAGAAAACTGGGACTCAAATCAATGGAGTGGACCAGAAGGAAGAAACAAACAACCAAGCAGAAAAGAATGAAGAAACAAGAATTCAAAAAAATGAGGAGAAGCTTAGGAACCTCCAGGACATCTTTAAACGTCCCAACATCCGAATTATTAGAGTACCAGAAGGGGAAGAGAAAGAGCAACAAGTGGAAAACTTATTTGAACAAATAGTAAAGGAGAACTTTCCCAATCTGGCAAAGGAAATAGGCTCCCAGGAAGTCCAGGAAGCTCAGAGAGTCCCAAAGAAGTTGGATCCAAGGAGGAACACACCAAGGCACATCATAGTTACATTAACCAGATTAAAATGAAGGAGAGAATTCTAGAAGCAGCAAGAGGTAAGGGGACGGTTACCTACAAAGGAGTTCCCATCAGACTGTCAGCTGATTTCTCAAAAGAGACCTTACAGGCAAGGAGGGGCTGGAAAGAAGTATTCCAAGTCATGAAACACAAGGACCTACATCCAAGACTGCTCTATCCAGCAAAACTTTCATTCAGAATTGAAGGGCAGATAAAGTGCTTCTCAGATAAGATCAAGTTCAAGGAATTCATCATCACTAAGCCCTTATTATATGAAATGTTAAAGGGACTTATCTAAGAAAAAGAAGATAAAAATATGAACAGTAAAAGGACAGCAAATTCACAGTTATTAACAACCACACCTAAAACAAAAGCAGACTAAGCGGTCACCTAAAACAGGAGCAGAGCCACAGAAATGGAGGTCACATGGAAGGTTAGTAACAGGGGAGTGGGAGGAGAGAGTGGGGAGAAGGTACAGGGAATAAGTAGCATAGACGGTGGGGAGAAAACAGACAGGGAGAGGGCCAGAGTAGTGTGGGAAATGTAGAAGCTAAAGAACTTATGATACATGGACATTAACTAAAGAGGGGGAGTGTGGGTGGGAGGGGGTGTGCAGGGTGGAGGGAAATGAAGGGGGGAAATGGGACAACTGTAATGGCATAATCAATAAAATATATACATATTTTAAATAAATAAATTTCAAGAGTTTTGAGGCAAAAAAAATATGAACAATAAAATAACAACAAACTCATAATTATCAACTGAACCTAAAAAACAAAAACTAAGCAAACAAGTAGAACAGGAACACAATCACAGAAATGGAGATCATATGGAAGGTTATCAGTAGGAAGGGTAAGTGGGGTGAATGGGGGGAAAGTTACAGGGAATAAGAAGCATAAATGGTAGGTACAAAATAGACAGGGGGCCCTGGCTGGTGTAGCTCAGTGGTCTGACTGTGGGCCAGTGAACTAAAGGATCATGGTTCGATTCCCAGTCAGGGCACATGCCTGGGTTGCAGGCCAGTTCCCAGCAGGGGATGCAAGAGAGGCAACCATACATTGATATTTCTGTCCTTCACTCCTTCACTTCCCCTTTAAAGATAAATAAATAAAATCTTTAAAACAACAACAACAACAAAAAAACCCCACAAAATAGACAGGGAGGTTAAGAATAGTATGGGAAATGGAGAAGCCAAAGAACTTACATGTATGACCCATGGACATGAACTAAGGCAGGGAGGGAATGCTAGTGGGATGGGTAGGTCAGGGTGGAGGGGAATAAAGGGGAGAGAAAATGGGCAACTATGATACAACTCTGAT
Source organism: Carollia perspicillata (assembly GCA_004027735.1). Lineage (NCBI taxonomy): Eukaryota > Metazoa > Chordata > Mammalia > Chiroptera > Phyllostomidae > Carollia > Carollia perspicillata. The sequence goes on from PVKM010003167.1 coordinate 47,046, forward strand.
AGCATAATCAATAAAGTTTGTTTGTTTGTTTGTTTGTTTTAAAGAGAAAGAGAGGGAGAAAAACATCAGTGTGCGGTTGCCTTTCATATGTCCCCAACTGGGGACCTGGCCCACAACAGGCATGTGCCCCGACTGGGAATCAAACCAGCCACCCTTTGGTTTTCAGGCCTGTGCTCAATCAACTGAGCCACACCAGTAAAATATATTTTAAAAAATAAAAGAAAGCCCTGGCTGGTGTGGCTCAGTGGATCGAGTGCTAGCCTGTGAACCAAGTGGTTACCAGTTCAATTCCCAGTCAGGGCATATGCCTGGGTGCTGGCCAGGTCCCCAGTTGGGGGCGTACTAGAAGCAACCACACGCTGATGTTTGTCTCCCTCTCTCCCTCCCTCCCTTCCCCTCTCTCTAAAAATAAATAAATAAAATCTCTTTTTAATTAAAAAAAAGTAAATACATTTACTTAAAAATAAAAATTAAAATCCAGAAGGAATGCTGTTCTCTATAAATTCCTCAACTAATTACAACTTTAGGTAGAACCCTCCACCCCATTATTTCATTCACAATATATATAAAATTTGTGAACAAGGATGGAAGAGGATGTTAAATATCAGATAACTGTAGGGCTTCTTTTTTTAAATTGCTTATTTGTTTCTTTATTTTTAGAGAGAGGGGAAGGGAGGGAGAGAGAAAAGCATCCATCAGTTGCTTCTTTGGGGAGCAAATCGGCAACGTCTGGGCTTCCAGGACAACGCCCAACCCACTGAGCCACACCAGTCAGGCCTCGTAGGACGTTTTTAGCTACACCTTTTTCATCCTCCACCCAAGGGATTCTGATGTGCCTCCTCCTAGCTCTTGTGTGAAGAATCACTACGATAACAAGTCTCTTTTACTGATTGAAAACGTGTCAGATATATTAAGTATGTTGAAGTTGGGAAACTTTTGCCTGAAAACTTATGTATAAAATAATGGATGAAGTTGAGTGTAAGTTAGTAAATGCATTAGCTTTTTGATTGTCTCATTACTATCTTCCCTTTTTAAGTCATGTCTCTTATTACACAGGCTCAACTGGAAGCCAGCCTAATTCTGAAGCAGAGTCCATTCCTGAGAATGCACCCAAACAGCCTTTACTTCCCCCTAAAAGACCATTGTCCTCTTCTCATGAAGCAAATGAAGGGCAAGCAAAGGATGCCTCTTCCTCTGGCAGCACAGCAAGGTCCATCTCCTCCACCTGCATCGCCGCCGCCGCCGCACCTGCTGCCACTGCTGGCGCCACAAACCTACCAAAAACTGTTGTTAACTCCTCTGTCCCCCCTTCCCCAGCGCCCAGGACTCTGCCTGCTGCTCCTACCAGCACTAACACTACTGCCTCCCCGAGCCTCCCTCATCCGGTCCCTGCCAAGCAGCCCCCCATCCCTCCCCCTAAACCAACAAACAGAAATAGCAACCCGGTCATTGGTAAGTAAGTCTTTAGGTTGGGTTGGCTTGGCTTGGCTTGGGTTGGGTTGGGTTGGGTTGGGTTTTGGATGGTGTTTTTTTGGATAATTGGTTCAATAATGATTTGGTCTATAATAGTTTTCATATCTTGTTCCTTTGAATGCACTCAATGTAGAGAAAAGTCTTGAAAATGAGGCAGGTGACTGTGAATGAAACAGGCTGGGATGAGATACCACTAAAATGAGGTTCATGTCGGAGGGGGATTTCTGTTTTCCTAAAACGGTGTTTCTGAAATGCTGTCTGTAGTTGGGGGGGCTGGTCATGGGAAGACAGGTTTGACCATCATGAAGAAGAGGTTTCTTTTAACCTACTTTAAACTGCCAGTACTTTCTTCAGCACAAGCCCAATAGATGAAAAAAGATGATTGTGTAGATGCCGCATAACTGACGATTCGGTGTCTGGCATAATGTCCTCAAGGGGAACTGCAAAAGATACTATTCAAATTGTCCTGATAAAGTCATATTTTCTCTTGGGAGAGTTAAGAATGATGCTCTTTATAAAATTACTGGTGGAAGAGAGAAAGAGAAAGGGAAGAGAAAAGTTTTAGTAAACTTTTTATATTTACTTGAAGTCCTTTTTAGGTCTGTTTTCTTTACATAAATGCATACCTTCTTAGAGAAATTTTCAGGAAAGGGAGGAGAGAAAGGAAGGTAGTTTTTCAGGAAGAATGATACTAGGCTTAGTACTGCCTCAGTTCTTGTTAATGATTGGAGGAAGGAGAAGTGTGGTAGTTAAGTGACTAATCCCACCTAGTTGTGTGGGGTGACTAGAACCTTGAAAAACAGGCTTAGAATTCATTGTGAGTGTGACAGGCTGGAGTAGCTGGATGAAAACAGGATGAAGGTTATTATTGTTATCACCACCTTGGACAGAGATCGCCGCATGACTTATCTCTGAGGAACTTGAGCTTTCACATATACTTATTTTCAAAATCTCCTTGTCAAGTAGGGAACTGATTTTATCTATTATACGGTTAGGGCATTTAGAAGGTGAAGAAGTTGTGACTTTTTGAGGCTGCAGTTAATGAAAGATAGAAACCAAACACAGGCTTTCCAACCCCAGAGTACAGACCTCTGTTCTGTACACCGATGTTTGCAAGCAGTTGTGTACATGGGTGTTCTCATCACAGTCACCCAGAGGGCTTGTTAAAACACAGATTGCTGGGCGCTGCCCTTAGAGTTTCTGCTTCAGTAAGTCTGGGGTGGGTCCTGGGAATTTGCATTTCTGATACACTCCCAGGTGATGCCGATGCTGCATACACTGGGACCACACATTGAGAACCACTGCTCTAAACCAGTAGCATGTGCCACTCTTCAGGGAAACAACATCAGAAATGGTGTAATGTGTACTATATCCTGGGAGAAGCTGCAGGGGCCACTCACTCTTGGCCTCGGGTGAGTAGCCCGAAGCCACAGGCCCAATGACTGAGGACTCACTGCCAGTCCCTGAGTGGTCCTCAGCAGCAGGAGGAAAATAAGACAGACAGTTCACAGAGTTTTTATCAAAGTTAAATAGACCTAGTTTAAAGGACCGTCCTTTATTTTGAAATTATGGCCTCATTCTTTGGTTTTAAAAGGCCATTTCTTTCACAAAAGGGTTGTGTTTGTAAATGGTGTATTTAATATTAAGCCTTAGTTGGAAATATTAAAAACAACAGTCTGAGGTTGATTGAGAATTTCATTTTAATTGTATTAGACCATGAAATCTAAACATCTGAAAACGACTGCTGTAGACATTGCTGCATCAACTAATGGGCATGACATTCTTAGGACTGGGACTAATAGGAGTATTAGGCTTAAGGAAAGAATATCATATCATACATAGCTGAACAGAAGAAGGAAATTTATTACCCCTCCAACAAATATTCTTGGCATGTTTCTCACAGAACTACAGCCAGATCCCATTGTCAGGGTTTATGTACCAGAGGTGACTTCCTTAACATCTTCATGTGTATGTTTTCCTTAAATTACTAAAGGTAATTTACCTTATCAACTTAAATGTTAATGTAGTCAAGTTTGGTCTTATCAGAAGAGGGTTTTGTTGTTGGAATAGCTAACTGCTATTTTTTAGAGAGGCAGCGAAAGTCCAGTCTACCTAAAAGTATCTTTTTCATTGATCCTAAAATTCACATTTTTTACTTCTTTTTATGTGTATGAAATGTTTTTCTAGAAAGTCCTTTTTTTTAAAGATTTTATTTATTTCTTTTCAGAAAAAGGAGAAGGGAGAGAGAAAGAGAGCAAGAGAAACATCAGTCTGTTGCCTCTCACACACCCCCAACTAGGGACCTGGCCTGCAACCCAGGCAGATGCCCTGACAGGAATTGAACCAGTGACCTTTTCATTCACAGAGCAGTGCTCAGTGGATTGAGCATGGGCCTGTGAACCAAAGCATCGCTGGTTCCATCCCCAGTCAGGGTACATGCCTGGGTTGCAGGCCATGTCCCCAGTAGGGGGTGTGCGAGAGGCAACCACACATTAATGTCTTACTCCTCTCTTTCTCCCTCCCTTCCCCTCTCTCTAAAAAATAAATAAATAAAATCTTTTAAAAAGAAAAAGTCTAAAAAAATAAAAATACACTTTGATGAGTAACATTAAAACATCAGATTATCTAGTCTTTTATTTTGCTGCCCATGGAATGGGATTTAAGGCAAGTAAATTTTTATCTCAGGAAAATTTGGGACATGGAATCATGTGAACAGTTGGTGGGGCCAAAATAAGAAGTTGTGTAAAGGGTTAGAAGTTGGTGGTCAGGAGAGCTACTATTTAATTATTTCGCAAGGTTGGCCCCCACGTAATACGATGCTCTACTTCTTAAAGGCCACTTGGAGCACTCAAAGGAACTTTGCTGAATCAACACCTGAGTCGCTTTGAGCTGTGGGAGATCACATAAGGTTATATACTGTGGTGATATATAGGGTAGGGGCCCCATCTGATAAACATGTATGAGGATCCACTATGTACCAGGCACTGTGCCCAGCTCTGTGGATATGCTGGTGGAGATAAGGGTTGCCCTGTCTTCCAGGAGCCCACAGTGTAGTAGGGAGAGGAATGGGGGATTGGGCATATAGGACAACAAGAGGAGTGGACCCTAATAAAAATCAAATACAGCCCTGGCTGGTGTGGTTCAGTGGATTGAGTGCCAGTCTGCGAACTGAAAGGTCACCAATGCGATTCCCAGCCAGGGCACCTGACCTGGGTTGCAGGCTGAGTCTCCAGTAGGGGACATGTGAGAGGCAACCACACATTAATGTTTTTCTTCCTGTCTCCCTCCCTTTCCCTCTCTCTAAAAATAAATAAAATCTTTTGTAAAAAAAAGGAAATGCAGTGGGATCCAGAAGATGGAGCCCAATAATGAGACCTGGGAACTAGCTGAGCCTTTGCCAGTTTATAGTATGATCTTGGGCAAGTCACCTCACTTCTGGGGTTTTTCCTGCTTTAAAATTATAAAGGTAATCTCTTACACAAGGAGAATATGAAGTCAAGGATAGAAAAGCACTTTGATTCCTTCAAAGGCCTTTGCATTTGCCATAAATATCCAAGATGTCATTGTTGATAGTTTCATAATACAGAGCTAAGAAATCTAGGTATCACTATTTATCAGGATATGGCAACAGTGCCTGATAGTATTTGTTTTTTATTGCTATCTGCATTTTAAAATTTAATAGAGTACTTTGCGACAAAAGAAATCTACTTGCATTTTTTTTCTGTCTCTATTCTTACTAACTTCACCAAGATCATCATAAAAAGTTGTCATATCTCTTATCAAAGAAGTAAGACATTTCCTGTCAGAGTATTAGGGTGGTGGTCTTCCTATACCTCTGTACATTTATTAGGCCTCAGATATACTTAAATGTAAATTTTGTTTTAGAATGAGATAACTAGGGAATGGCAAAGCCATGAAATGCAGTATTTACCTTAAACATTAAGACTGAGCTCAACTCTAATTCTAGGCTCTGGACTGGCCCCTCAAAGCATTGTAAAGCCATCTTAAATTAAGGTGTTCCTCTCTCTTTTTCAGCAATAAACAGTGGTACATTGTTATCAAAACCATCCCCACCCTTACCGCCTAAGAGAGGCATTCCGTCAACCTTGGTACCCACCTCGGAGTCTGCCACCACCACCATCACCACAAAAGCACCAAGTGATCACAGAGAGAAAAGCACATGTTCTGTGGGTTCCGAGCAGCTGTCGATGGTCCCACCTCGCTCTCCATCCCCGCCACTACCTACTCATATACCTCCAGAACCCCCACGGTCTCCTCCATTCCCTGCTAAGACTTTTCAAGTTGTGCCAGAAATTGAGTTTGCACCTTCCTTAGACCTGCCCCAGGAGGTTCTCCAGCAGGAGGACCAGAAAAAGGAAGTACCCAAGGGGATGCTGGATCACAGCTTTGGGGAGCCCCATGTACCCTCTAGGCTGCCCCCACTCCCACTGCATCTCCGAATCCAGCAGGCCCTCACCAGCCCACTGCCCGTGATCCCTTCCTTGGAGGGCTCCCACAGAGCCCACTCCTTGCTCTTCGAGAACAGCGACAGCTTTTCCGAGGACAGCAATACCCTGGGTCGTACCAGGTCACTTCCCATCACTATTGAGATGCTGAAAGTGTGAGTGCCTTTACAGCTTGTCTCTGTTCCTCTGCTTTACTTTCCTTTTCTAGTTAGCCCTTCTTGGAAAAATATTACTTATAAAAAGAAAATGTGAACAAACTTAAAGTAAGAAGAATACTCAACAAATAAGATGTGTTCTAGAATTTGGACTTTGTTTACCCTGCTGATTTCTATAACATTGTTTCTATGGAAGACAATTTCATGATGATACAAAAATTACAAACTTTTGTACTTGAAAACTAAAATGACTGTATTTTTTTGATACTTGGTGGTTAGGAGCATTGATTTTGGAGTAAGATAGCTCTGGGTTCAAATCCCAGCTCTACCTCTTATTTACTAGCTTGTAATGGTGTGTGTTATAAGTAACCTTTCTGCTCTTTAGTTGTCTAATCTCTGAACAGGAATAATATGTATTTACATAGCTGTGTGAGAAGGAAGTTCTACAAATCCAAAAGCACTAGTGCCTGCCACATAAGCTATGTAGACAGGGGACAGGGAGAGGTCTAGAGAAAAAGACGGGAGGTCTGAAAGAGCGTAGTGTTCCAGCCCCATAGACTGGAACTGGTCCCCTTATTCTCGCCTCATCTGTCCCCAAACACTGCGTCTTCACACCAGCATCGGTCTAACACCTACTCTGTCTTTTTATAATTCCCACAAATTGTGACCGAAGATTAACACCTTTTGGCAAGTTGGAGATGTGCCTTACTAACTAAAAGAATTATTATAGAGCTGTTGCAGCGTCCTACTTGTTATTTGTTTTGCCATCACTTTGTACTTGCTGTTATATTTATTTCACATCCTGGAAAGAGACTGTTTAGGTCAGAGTTTGAAGATAGACTACTTTATGGTTTTATGCCTCCAGAGTGTAGAGGGGTAAGGTTAGTTTTCATCTTTACTTCTCTTTGTTTCCTGGGATTAAATCATCATTTTGTCCTACTGCGTTGTTAAACCAAAGGGAAATGGATTAAATATTTGTATTAAATATCCTCCATGAACCAGGAATAGCGTTAGGCGCTGTGAGTCTCCTCATTTAATCAGTCCAAAGCAAAGTTGCACATGTCATGTAGGCCATCAGGGCCCTATGTGCCAGACACTAGTGCATTCTAGAATTTGTCTATTTCATCCTCCCCACGAGCCAGTGAGATGGGTATTTACAGGAAAGTTAACTTATAAACTAGTAAATAAGTTGTAGAGCTAGGATTTAAACCCAGAGCTTTTAGATAAATATCTGCTAAAAGAGCCCTGGCTGGTATAGCTCAGTGGATTGAGCACGGGCCTGCAAACCAAACAATTGAGGTTCGATTCCCAGTCAGGGCACATGCCTGGGTTGCAGGCCAGTTCCCAGCAGGGGACGCATGGGGGGCAACCAGACATTGATATTTCTCTCCCTCTCTCCTTCCCCTCCCCTCTAAAGATAAATAAATAAAATCTTTAAAATATATATATATATCTGCTAAAAGAGTTTCTTTGCAAGATTTTTAAAGTTAAATGAGTGAATGCTGAATTATTTTATTCTTGGACTTTTCCATAGATAATCAGTATTTTGCCTTGCAAATCAGTTGTCCTTTATGTTTCTGAAAGGAAAATATAATTATGTTAATTTGTTAATTATGTTAGTCCAGACGATGAAGAAGAAGAGGAGCAAACCCACCCATCTGCATTCAGTGAAGACTTGCCACCTACCTCAGTCCTTCCTAAACTACCACAGTGTCTGCAGGAGGAAGAGGAGGAGAAGGAGAGCGACTCAGACTCAGAAGGTCCCGTTCAGTACCGAGATGAAGAGGATGAAGATGAGAGCCAGAACAGTAAGAAAGCAGGGGAAGCAAAGGAGAAACTTCTTTCACAGATAAAGCCACTTGTCGGTCTCAGCAAGTGGAAGACGAGTGGAAACAGGCACCTGCTCCCGTCGAGTCAGCTGATGCTGGACGACGAAGGACTCTTGTCTCTGAAGTTCTGATGTGCCCACTGTTACAGCGAGCCAGTGAGAGGGAGCCCTGTAGATTGAGTCGTTCAGGGCTTTTAATTAAAGAGTTATTTACCTTGATGGTATGAAAGAATGTGGAGGAGAGGAAGTTGGTATTTGGGCTGTCTTGAAAAGATAAAAGTGATTCTCTCCTTCAGTTTGTTGAATTTACTGTGTCTATGGGGCAAAGGAAGAAATAATGTGCATGTATACACATCTGTGAACAGTGGAATTCTAATTCCTAAAAGTAGGAAAACAGCCTTAAGAATAGGAATTTTGTGAGGTGTGTTAGTGCACATACCTTTTGGCTGTAATTCAGAGAGCTCTCCCATGCTGAGATTCTCTGCTATAGCAATTCTTAGGAGAAAAATACAGAGGCCTGCTAGAAGGGAGAAGTTATTTTTAGCCTGTCTGAGTCCATCTGACAGAGAAGATTTTTAGGTGTCTTTCGGTTTACTCCCACCTCTGTGTTAGCTGAATGATTGGAAGCCAAGGAGAAAGCTGGGAGATACAATATTGTTTATTCAGACTCTTGCCTAAATCTCAACCATGTGAAGTTCAGCCTTAAGCTTCAACGTTTCGTTTTGTTTTTTTCCTTTTCTTTGTGCAAAGGTGCTCTGGCCAACAAAGTGAAGAGGAAAGACACACTGGCAATGAAGTTGAACGCCAGACCCAGTGAACCAGAGTCGAACTTGAACTCTTGGCCTCGAAAAAGCAAAGAGGAGTGGAATGAAATACGGCACCAGATTGGGAACACTCTGATCCGGTAGGCCTTGGTTAGAATACACTGAAATACATTGATCTCATTTCATTATGACAGTGTGTATGTTGGAGATTTATTTTTATGTTGTGGTGGCGCATTCATTTATCTTCATGCTGTTGTGTGTTTAATTTTAGAAATGACATAATTTTTAAGAATACATATTGTGCCCAGCTGGGTATCGTCTAAGAATGTGGAAGTTAAACCATAAGATAGGCATAAATTCTTTAAGTTTTAGAGAATTCAGGTGGTTCCCAGGACAGCAAGACTCCTCTATCATTTGTCCAGTTGCTCAAGCATGAGATGCCAGCCCAATTAAAGATCACACCCACATTTTTATTATATCTGTGGCACATGTTCCATGTAACTGCCTCCTTTCAAAGTGTTAGCATATTTTCCGTGTCAGCTGGAACCGAAAGCACAGAGAAACTGAGTGTAGGCCAACTTCCTGCACATACAGTACACATAAGAGTTCAAGTAGGCAGGTGTTTCCCAACTGTGTTGTCTCTCTTAGTAGAATGAGGAAGAGGAGGTGGAACTCTTACCATATTACTTACAAAGTAATTAAGGATGTCCATTAACTAAAATGTATTCTCCTCCCCTGTCTTAGACACCTGGCTTTGCTGTTGGCCAAGATGACAATCTTAATGCAAAACTGTGGCCCCCTGATTGTCAGCAAGAGACCCTCAAAATTAGGAATTAGTTAAAAATGGAGGTCTCTGATAATCTTATTTTAAGATATATTATGAGGCTAAAGTAACCTAAACAGTATGATACTGACATAAAGATAGACAAATAAATCAAGGGAACAAAAGACAGAACACAGAAATAGACCCATTCATATATATACAACTCATTATTGACATGATTCAAAGAATTTCATTGAGAAAAGATGGCTTTTCCCACAAATGGTACTGGTGCAAAAATAACCAAGTCATGCCTTGCACCATATGTAAAAATTAACTCAACATGGGTCATAGGCTTAAACTACATGAAAGCTGAAACTATAAAACATCCAGAACAATATGGACCGAAGATTCTTAGATATGATTTCAAAAGCATGGACCTTGAAACATTGATAAAGTGCACTTAATCAAAAATTTAAAATTTTATTTTTTGAAAGACATTGTTAAGAAAATGTAAGAACATTGTTGGGGGGTGGGCTGGGATGGGAGTAAATAAAAGACAAAACTGTACTTGAACAACAATTACAGTAAATTTTTTAAAAATTTACATTAAAAAAAAAAAAGACCAAGTGGGAGAATATATGAAGTACTCTCCAAACTCAGTAAAAAACAGCCCAATTTTAAAAGGGGGGGAGCAGAAGCTTTCAACAGACATATCACCAAAGAGGACATACATAAGGCAAATAAGCATAAGGAAAGATGCTCAGTCAACATCCTGAGTCACTAGGAAAATGCAAATTACAACCACAATGAGATACCACTGCAAGACCTCTAAGATGGCTAAACTTACACAGTTTAAGACTGAAAATACCAAGAGTTGCTGAGAATGAGGAGTCAGCTGGATTTTCATACACTGGTGATGGGAATGCAAAGGAGAACTACTTTGCAAAACAACTTGTAAGTTTATTTTTAAAAAATCAAACATCGCCCTGATTGGTGTGCCTCAGTGGGTTTGGTGTCATCCCACAAACTGAAAGGTCACTGGTTCAATTCCCAGTCAGGGTGCATGCCTGGGTTGTGAGCCAGGTCCTCATCTGGAGCTTTGCAGGAGGTAACCGATGGATGTTTCTGTCACACATCAATGTTTCTCTCCCTTTCTTTCTTTCTCCCTCCCTCCTTCTCCCTCCCTCCCCCTCCCTCTAAAAGTAAATAAATAAAATCTTTTTAAAAGAATTAAACATATACCTATATATGATCCAGTCATTCCATAACTTTTTAAGATTTTATTTATTTATCTTTAGAGGGGAAGGGAAGGAGAGAGGGAGAGAAATATCAATGTATGGTTGCCTCTTGTGCATCCCCTGCTGGGAACTGGCCTGCAACCCAGGCATGTGCCCTGACTGGGAATCGAACCGCGATCCTTTGGTTCACAGGCCCACACTCAGTCCACTGAGCTACACCAGCCAGGGCTCTATAACTATTTTTTAATAGCCAAAAATAAAAATAGAAGCAAATATCCATCAAAACACGAATGAAAAAACTGTAGTATATGGTCATGCAATGAACTACTACACATCAATAAAAAGTAATGAACTATTTATAATGCCACAGATTGGGTGGATCTCAATAATTATGCTAAATGAAACAAGCTTAACCAAAAAAGAGTACATACCTTATGATTATATAAAATTCTAGAAAATGAAAACTAATATATAGTGATGTAGAGCAGATCAGTGTTTGCCTAGGGGCAGGGAAATTGAGATTACAAAAGAAAATGAGGAGCCCTGGCCAGGTAGCTCAGCTGGTTAGAGCATTGTTTGATACTTGAAGGTTACGGATTTGGTCCCTGGTCATGGCACATATAAGAAATAATCAGTGAATGCATAAATCAGTAGAACAACAAATCAGTCTCTCTCTCTCTCTCTCAAATCAATAAATTAAAATAAACTAAAAAGGGCCCTGGCTGGTGTGGCTCAGTGGATTGAGTGCTGGCCTGTGAACCAGAGTTGCTAGTTTGATTCCCAGCATATGCCTGGGTTGCAAGCCAGGTCCCCAGTAAAGGACACAGAAGAGGCAACTACACAATGATGGAAAATAAATAAATTAATTAATTAACTAATTTACTAAAAAAATGAGATTTTGTGGAGGAGATTGTAGTAGATAGAGTTGTGCCTCCCCCAAAAGTACTAGTACCTGTGAATGTAACCTTATTTGGAAGAAGGATCTGTGCAGATATAGTCAAGCCAAGATGAGGTAATATTGGATTAGGGCAGATTATAATCCAATGACTGGTGTCCTCATAAGAAGAGGGAAATCTGGACACACACACACACACACACACACACACACACACACACGGAAAATGCTGTGTAACTACGGAGGCAGAGATTGGAGTAATGCATTTATAAGCCAAAGAATGCCAAAGATTGCTGGCAACCACCAGCTAGGAGAGAGGCATGGAACAAATTCTCCCTTGGGGCCTTTAGAAGGACCTAGTCTTCCCAACACCTTGATTTTGGACTTCTGGCCTTCAGAACTGTGAGAGATAAATGTATGTTCTTTTTAGCTACCCAGTTTGTGTGGTAATTTATTACAGCAGCCGTAGGAAACCAGTACTAGGGTGATAGATCCTGGTAGTGGTTTCTTTCTCTTTTTTAAAGATTGTATTTATTTATTTTTAGATAGAGGGGAAGGGAGGGAGAAAGAGAGGGAAACATTGATTGGTTGCTCCTCGCACACCTGCCACTGGGGACCTGGCCTACAACCCAGGCATGTGCCCTGACTGGGAATCAAACTGGCATCCTTTTGGTTTTTAGGCCGGCACTCAATCCACTGAGCCACACCAGCCAGGGCCTGGTGGTGGTGTCATAGGTGTACATAATAAGTCAAAACATAAAT
>PVKM010003168.1:0-59517 GCA_004027735.1 Carollia perspicillata
GAGAGAGAGACAGAGCGCCTGCGCAGTGCGCTCTCCCTTTTCCTTTCCCCTCCCCTTACCGCCGCCGACCCAGCCTGACCATAGAGTGTACACGGAGACCAGAGAGGCGCTGCTTCTCTAACGTAAGGCCCCGCGCAGGCGCCCGCTTGGCTGCGCGGGACTCCGTAAACTGAAAATCCCGGGAGCGCCAGTCTCTTCAGAGAACGTCGGCTGACCCTGACAGGGACCCGTAGGTGGCCAGAGTGCAGTTGGGCCACTGAGGAACCTGCGACAAAACTCGAGTACTCAATTAGGATCGCATCTAAGCGCCCGTGCAGTAGGGCTTTAGAAAGTCCTACTGTGGTGAGTACAACTAAGGAGAAACCGGTATAAAAGCCGTCTGGTTGGAATTTCCGCCAGTCGAGGGTCTAAAACCTGAGGGAAACATTTGCCTTTTCATTTCTGGTTTGCACGCGTTCAGGAAGTCTAGGACGAAATTGTGCCCCGCGACCTTCCGTACCCCGCTTCCCTTTTCTCTTCTAGAGTAGGCGTGGATTCTTGAACCGGAAGAACATTTTAACGGTTCTTTGACTTCTTTGGAGCGTGTCTACCCGGTGGAGTCGTCGAAGACCTTTGGAATAAGCTCTTTTTACTTGACTGTGTACTCAACGCTGCTTCTGCTGTAACTTGAATAACTCTCCAATGGTACTGTGTGGGAAGGTGTCTCAGAGACCAGAAGGCTGTGCAAGTTGTATGGCTGCGCAAACTAAAAGGCTGCATTTAAGGATCCTGAAGGACCCAATTTTTGCCGCTTAAAGACCCTGCTCTCCTCCGTAATTTGACATTGTAAGCCTTGTGTGCGATTACACACTGCCTCCTGGAAATAACCCTAAGAGTATGTGTTGACTTACCTCCTTCGGTGTCTGGTGCATTGACTTTTCACTGGTTATGCCACAGTCCACGCTGGCGAATTGTGTATGTTTTGGCAAAGGGGTGAGAGAGAACGGTAAGAGAATGCCCTGGGGCTTAAGTATTATGGTTGGAGAGACTAAGCTAAAACAAAAAAGCCATGTGTAACCCGCTCTGTGTAGTGCAGAAAAGGGAGAGGACTGTAGTCCATAGAAATAGGGATGACATAGGAGTGTGATCACTGGAATCCAGAAAAGGTAATATTTTGGGGGAGAAAGCGCAAGCACCCTTTTGAAAATGGATAGGTGATGAAGAAAGCCTTCCAGAGAAAAAACCATGGGGCAAAGGCTCAGGGAGTGGGTGTTACACTGGCAGTAATAAAGAGACCAAACTGAATGGCAAAATGCATATATTGGGTTGACCAAAGAGTTCGTTTGTTTGTTTTTTGCGTAGTTGGCTCTAGTAGCAGAAAGGATAAAGCCGGTGCCATTTGCTATTTTGGCACCATTTTCCAAATAGGTTTATGAGCTCGTTAAACAAGATTGTCATTTACTCTTCTGAGCTTATGTCTCCAAATCTGGAAATTACTGCAAAGCAAGAACAGAACTTGACTAACCACTCCATACAATCACAGGCAGAAGATAGCATTGGTACAAACAGCAGCTTATCCAAAAATCAACCAAAACCTCAGGTTACAAACCCCCCCACCCAACAGCTCAGGGGCTTCCCAACAGCAAGTGCCCAACCCATTTATACTCCTATTATAATTCAATAAAAGCTCAAAGCCCCCACCCCTCAATGCTGGTGTTATCTCTCCACACCATGACCCTCTCTCCTTTCTTGAAGAGAGAATAAAATCTTTACCCTCTACTCTTTCTTTTCTTTGTGAGTTCTTTCACAGCCCACATCACCAGCCACCCTAACAATAACACTTAGTTGTCTTTAACTTAATTGAAAACATTTTGTTAGATTGTATTGTGACAGTTGTCATGTCAGCATGCATTTAAAAAATCAAAATCAGTGAATTTTTGTGTAGCCATTTTAATATTGATGAAAGATAATATGCAATATTTTCAGCATATTATGCTTTATTATTTCATGGAAGATAAGATCATGCAGTGTACAGAGAAGGTGCTGTGACTGATGCAACGCGTAAAAAGTGGTTTGCAAAGTTGCATGCTGGTCATTTCGTGCTGGATGGTGCTCCACGGTTGGGTAGACCAGTTGAAGTTGATAGCAATCAAATCAAGACATTACTTGAAAACAATCAATGTTATACCATGCAGGAGATAGCTGACATACCAAAAATATCCAACTCAATATAAGTTAATGGTGAAAATGAAAGATGGATCTTTTATATATAGGAAAAACTAAATGGACTGTTAAGCCAATCCAATATGATGAGTGGAAAGTAAGGTTTGATGAATGGGATGGGGAATTGTTTTAAATTCTTAATTGTAAAGAAACAAAATTTACCATTTTAACCCTTTTTAAGTGTACAATAGAGTTATAGGCACTTACAGTGCCATGCAGCATCACTGTAACTCTTCCTCTTACAAAGTTGGAATTCTATACCTATCCCTCTCCCTCCCCCACTCCTGGCAACCACCATTCTACTCTTTGTATAAATTTGACTACTAAGATGCCTTATGTAAGTGGAATCATAGAGACATATTTGTTTTACTGCGACTGCCTTATGTCACCTAACAGTGTCTTCAGTTTTCATTTATGTTGTGGTGTGTGTCAGAATTTCCTTTCTTTTGAATGTTGAATAATATTTCATTGTATGTATATACCATGGTGGACACTTGGACTACTTATACCTTTTGGTTGTTGTGAATAATGCTACAATGAACATGGCTGTGCAAATATCTCTTTGAGACCTGGGTTTAAATAGGATGGGGAAGATTTTGAACTCAAGTGGATAAATCCATACTGTGTCAGATCCTCCACTTGGGAAAAGAACCGTTTTAGAAAGTGATGCTGACCATGGAAGCTTAATAAAGCATTTATGGAGCCTTTGAGATAAGCTAGGCGTTGATTACCACTTTAGATAAATTACTGCTATATCGCCAAATCCATCGAGATAAACATGAGCCAGTTGTTATTGGCTGCATTTTATAGGTGTGAAAATCAAGGTTTGGGGTTACAGATGGGCTGAAGGGAAGCTCACCAACCATGTGCATGCACGCACACACGCACACACACACAAGTAATTATTAAATAAAACTCCTGTAGGAGCCCAGCACCCATGGGCACTGACTGTTCACTGGTTTTGGCAGGAATATTGAAAGAAAATAATTCACATATCAAGAGCGAATTTTCTCTGAAGAAAGAATAGGCTGGCATCAAGAGATTTCTGTCAAACTACTAAATTGTTTAAGAGTTTAACACAGTAAAACTGTATCTTCTAAGGTCCCTAAAAGAACACTGGGGTTTAACTCCAGGTATGTTTATTGTCTTAAAAAATATATAAAATACCATGTAAGTGTATCTTTCTAGGTAATAAAAAAATAATAAAACCACTATATGCTTAATACTTCCTCTTGGATTTTACATTCTCAAACTTCCTGTGAGATCATTTAAAGCAATGATATTTTGGCAGATGAGAAAATAGAGGTCTAGAAAGGAAAAATTATTTGCCCCATGTCATATGGCTGATCGATGCCAAGACTGCCACTGAAATCTGAACCTCTGTAATTCCCACTCTGCTTTGGGTCCCTTACAAAGATAGACACCATAGTCTGAGTGGACAGTGTTTCTATTCAATCAGTTTCATCCTCAGAAATACATGCCTAAATCCCATGAAGCTAATGCTATTTACACAATGAGGCAGAGGACATAAACATTATAAATAACATTCATACACTGAAAAATATTGTGTCCCAACTGTGTGCCAAACACTTAGGAAAGTGGGGGACAAATCCATGTTTTGACAGGATATAGAAAAGTAATGAAATATATAGTATATCAAGTAGAATAAGTATTGTGGGAAGAATGAAGTAGTGAGGGAAATGGTGAGTACTGAGGGAAGAGATTTCTGTTTAATTGGAACATGGAGAATGGAAGACTCACTGAGGAGCAAATTTATCAAAGATCTGAAGGAATCAATGGGAAAAGAAATGTACTTTATCTGGGAAAAGAGTGTTCCAGTGGAAAGAATGGAAAGTGCGTAAGTTATCCTGATGCAAGAGGATGTCTGCTACATCCTAAGGACAGAAAAGAGGCCAGGGTGGCAGAACCAGAGTATGAGAGAAGTAGGAAATGAGGTTATAGGTAACAGGATACCAAATTGTGTAGAAATTTAGGGCATTGTGAGGACTAATGAGGGGAAGACATTAGAAGGTTTTCAGCAGAGAAGATGATTTGCCTTCTATTTTTTAAAATAATGACTTTAGCTTCTGTTTTGACAATAGATTGTAGGGGACCAAGAGGGTGCAACTTAGGAGATTGCTACAGTCCTCCAACAGAGAACGGTGGGTGGCTTGGGTAAAGTCCAAGCAATGGAGAGGTGAGGTATCTGGAGATATCCAGGTAACATGGTACACATGATTTGATTGATTAATTAATTGATATAGGGTTTGAGTAAAAGGAGAGGTAGATGAATTCCAAAATTTTGGCCTGAGCAATTTGAAGAATGGAGTTGGCATTTCCTGAAATAGGGAAAAATGGAAAGAGATTAATTTTTTAGATGTTAAGTCCCAGGCTAGATATGTAGATTTGAGAGACATCAGTGTGTAGAGAGTATTTCAAACCATGATAATCATCTAGATGTTGACTATACACAAATTTTTAAAGATTACCTAAGGATCTCTGGAGGACTCCAGTGCTCAGGGATTGAAATGGTAGTGAAACCAAAGAGGACAGAAAGAGCAGCCACTAAAATAGAAGGAAACAAAGAAAGCAAATCAGGAAGAGCCACCAAGTGGATAGCCAAGGGGCTGCAATTGACCATTGGCTACAACATTGGAGCAGTGAAGATGAAGGCCTGATTGGAATCAGTTCAGAAAAGAATGGTAGGAACAGAATTGGCAAGAGAAAAGATAGGTAATTTGCTGGAGGAATTTAGTCTTAAGAGTAGGGGGGCATTGAATTCTGGTTCAGATGGCAAAATAGGTAAATGCAGTACCCGCATCCTCCCAAAACCACATCAAAATTACGACTAAACTACAGAATAGCCATCATTCAGAATCACCTAAAATCTAGCTGAATGGACCTTACAACTAGACATTTAAAGAAGAATCCGCAATGAGACTAGTAGTATGGACAGAGATGAAGAATGGCCTGGTCCCACACCATGGGGTGGATAAAACGTGGGAGGATATCATGGCTGCAGAGGTACCTCTTGAGGAGCAAGGTGTCCCAGCCCCATACCAGCACCAACTCCAACCCTGTTTTCTAGGGCCAGAAAGACAAGTCTCCATAACTTTTGGCTGTAAAAACCAGTGAGGATTGTGGCTGAGTGAGATGGTGGACTACTGGAGTCACAGGCAGTTTCTCTTAAAGGGCCTGTACCTGGACTTATTAGCCACTCCCTCTGAGCTTCAGGGCTGGGCCTGCAGCTTGAAAGGCAGCAAGAACATATGGGGAGGAACTGAATTGTCTGGCATCAGGAAGAGAGCTAGAGGGAGAGAGGCAGTATTCTGAGACCCCCTCACAAAAAGCCAGCATGGGGAAGTGCTGTATCTGAGTCTCCATCAACCAGGCTCAAACTGTTCATCCCTGGCGATTATCTAAGACCCCAATCCAACCAACTTGATGGCCCACCCAAGCTGTTTCCAGTGGCTTTTCCATATGAACGACCTGTCTTGGCTAATGCGTCAGACTTTTCTAAAATCTCTTAAACAAGCAGTGTCTGGTTTCAGCATGCCCAGTACCTCTTGATAGGTGCCCCAGGCCTCATACTATCAGCAGTGGACCTTGGTTCATGGATTGGCCTCACCTGGGCACCTCCAAGCCCAATTACAAGTAGCTTCTGCATATAGCTTTGTAGCTCATGTCAGGTGTCCCAAAGCTGACCTTGGCCTGCACCTCCTTAAAGTCCCCAGAGCCAACACAAGCAGTAGATAGCTTTGGACCACATCAAAGCACCTCCAAACCACCTCCAAAAGTGATAGACTTGAGGGGCAGATTCAGTGAGCACCAGAGCCCTGCAGAAGTAAGTCCCACTCAAGGGAGTGAGTCCCTGCACAACTGATACTCCACAGTGGTCAGTGGTGGCAACCAGTCCATACAGCCAAGTTAGCCTAAAGGTAAATCTCTCCCTTTGGCATGCCAATAATAATCAAGATTCAACTACCAGAGGAGAGTGTACACAGCCCACATAGGAGTGGGGGGCATACCTGGAATGCACAGCTTGGATCAGGGAGGCTGTGCCACTGGACGCTGTAGAACAGTTAATATATTAGGCCACTCTACCAAGCCCAGGAGACATAATAGCTCTACCGAATACATAGAAACAAACAGGAAGGCTGCCAGAATGGGGAGACAAAGAAATGTATCCCAAATGAAAGAACAGAACAAAACTCCAGAAAAAGAAACAAACAAAATGGTGACAAGCAATCTATCTACTAGATGCAGAGTTCAATTATAAGGATGCACAATAAACTTAATGAGAACTTCAACAGCATAAAAAAGGTCATGGAATCCATAAAAAAGAACCAGTCAGAAATGAAGGCTACATTAACTGAAATGAAGAATAATTTAGAGGGCATCAACAGCACAGGAGGTGATACAGCTGTTTATTTAAATTGGCAAACTGGAATATAAAGAAGCAAAAAACAATCAGAACTGCAAAAGAAGCTGGAATTCCAAAAACATGAGGGTAGCATAAGAAGACTGGGAAAAATTCATGTGTACCAACGTTTGCATCATAGGGGTTCTGGAAGGAGAAGAGAGCAAGAAATTGAAGACCTATTTGAAAAAATGATGATGAAAAATTTCTCTAACCTGGTGAAGGAAATAGACATACAAGTCCAGGAAGCACAGAGAGTACCAAACAACATGCACACAAGCCCACACCAAGACACATCACAATTAAAATGCAAAGGGTTAAAGACAAAGAGAGAATCTTAAAAGCAGTAAGAGAAAAGCAGCTAGTTACCTGCAAAGGATCTTCCCATAAGACTGTCAGCTTTTTTCTCAACAGAAACTTTGCAGGCCAGAAGGGAGTAGCAAGAAATATTCAAAGTGATGAAAAGCAAGGACATACAGCCAAGATTACTCTACCCAGCAAAGCTATCAAAGCTATCATTTAGAATCAAAGGACAAAGAGCTTCCCAGACAAGGAAAAGCTAAAGGAGTTTATCACCATCAAACCAGTACATTATAAAATGTTAAAGTGTCTTCTCTAAGAAATAGAAGAAAAAAGGTAAAATATACTAACAATAAAATGGAGATAAACACATGTCTATGAACAGCAATCTAAAAAAACAAAATAAGCCAACAAGCAGAACAGAAACAGAGCCATAGTTACAGAGAACAATTTGATGGTAGCCAGGTGGGAAGGAGGATTGAAGGATGGGTGAAAAATGTGATGGGATTAAGAAGTACAAATTAGTGGTTATGGAATAATCATAGGGGATGTATTCAATAATATACTAATAACTATGTATGGTGTCAGAGATGGGTGCAAGATTTATTAGGATGATCACTTACTAAATTATATAATATCTAAGCCCTGGCTTGTGCACCTAAAACTAATATAATATCATAATTGAAAAATAAAAAAATGATTTAAGTTTTTTTAAGAAGTAGAGGGCATTGATGTGGGGTGATACTTCAAGGTCAGGTGAGTAATTTTTAATTATTTCATCCATAAATATAGTATTTCTAAAAGTTAAAATTTCATTTTATAAATATAATCTCAATTCCACTCTCACCTAAAAAAAATTAAATAAATCTAAAAAGCTAACAATAAATCATCATCTACCTATCCTGTCAATCTTCAGATTTCCCTAATTGTCTCATATTTATTTTGGCTACCAGATTTATTGAGATATAATTCAAATACCATACAATTAACCCATTACAGGTATATAGTTTAAAAAATTACTAGTATAATTCACCCTGTCAATCTTTAAATTTTCCTAAATGTCTCATACTTTTTTGACAGCAGATTTATTGAGATGTCATTCATATACCATATTATTCGCCCATGTAAAGTATGCAGTTCAATAGTCTTTAGTACTTGAGCTATGTAATCATCACCACAATCCATTTTAGAACACTTCATCACCCCCAAAAGAAGTCCTGTACCCACTAGTAGTCACTACCTATTTTCCCTAACCCACCAGCCCGAGACAAGCAATAATCTACCTTTTTGTGTCTATAGATTTACCCATTTTGGACAGTTCACATAAATGGAATCATAAAATAAATGAACAGCTTCTTTCACTTAACATGTTCTCAAGATTATCTGGAATGTTTTTCTATTCACTTAGATCTGAGGTGTCCAACCTGTGGCCCACAGGCCATGTGTGGCCCAGGATGGATACGAATGCAGCCCAACACAAAATCGTAAATTCACTTAAAACATTATGAGATTTTTTTTGTGATTATGAGTCACAATGTATTTACTGTGTGGTCCTAGACAACTCTGCTTCTTCCAGGGTAGCCCAGAGATGCCAAAAGGTTGGAAAACCCTGATTTAGATCATCTTTAATTACTTTCAGTTATGTTTTGATGTTTTCATAGTATAAGTTCTATACTTCACTTGTTAAATCTATTTCTATATATATATTTTTTAATTTTTTTATTTTATTTTATTTTTTATTGATTATGCCATCACAGTTCTCCCATTTCCCCCTTCATTCCCCTCCACCCTGCACACCCCCTCCCACCCACACTCCCCCCGCTTTAGTTCGTGTCCATGTATCATAAGTTCTTTAGCTTCCACATTTCCCACACTATTTCTATATATTTTTGATACTATTATAAATAGAATTGTTTTCTGAATTTCATTTTCATATTGTTCATTACAAGTATATAGAAATACAATTAAAATTTACATATTAATCTTATATCCTAAAATCTTACTGAACTCATCTATTTGTTTTCCAGTCGGTTACTTAACACATTTTGTACACAAAATCATGTCATCTGCAGATGGAGATTGTTTTGCTTCCTTCTTTTCAATTTGGATCTATTTTGTTTTATTCTATTTTTTTATTCTCACCCAAGGGTGTTTATTGATTTTAGAGAGAGGAGATGGGGCCAGAGAGAGAGAGACATGGATATGAGAGAGAAACATTGATAAGTTGCTTTCCCTATGTGCTTCGTGGGGAATTGAATTCACAACCTAGGTATGTTCCCTGACCAGGAATCAAACCTGCAACCTTTTTTGGTGTAAAGGATGATGCTCCAATCAACTGAGCTACCTGGCCAGGGCTCTTTCACTTTCTCATCAAATTTTCCCTCAAAGAGCCTCCAGTAAGTACGTTGTTGACTAGAAGTAAAAGAATAGACTTCTTTGTCTTGTTCCTAATCTTAGGGGAAAACATTTTCTTTCACCATTAAATAGGATGCTAGCTGTGGGTTTTTTATATATGCCCTTTATCAGATTGAGAATGTTTTCTTTTTTATTCCTAGTTTAATAATTTTTCTTTATTATAATTAAAGAGATTTGGATTTTGTCAAATTCATTTTCCTTGTCTATTTTGATGATCATATGATTTTTGCCTTTTATTCTATTAATGTGGTGTATTACGTTGATTTTTCAGGTAGCAAACAAGCCTTGCATTCCTGGAGTAATTCCCACTTATTCATGGTGTTATAATCATTTTTACATGTTGCTGAATTTTTATTCATTAGTATGTTGTTGAGGACTTTCTCATTTATATTATAAGGGATGTTGGTCCCTAATGTTCTTGTGATGTCTTTGTTTTTTGTATCAGGGTAATAGTGACCATACAGAATTAGTTGAGAAGTATTCCCTCCTCTTCTTTTATTTTGGTAAGGGGATGTATGAACTATTTTTTTAAATTTATAATCCAAATTTATAAAAGAAAATTTATTATTTTCTTTTTTATTAATTTTCAAGTAGAGTTGTCTCCATTTTCCCCCATCCCCTCCCCCCGCCCCACCCAACCCCACCTCCCATCCTCAATCCTACTCCACTTTGGCTTTGTCCATGTATCCTTTATACATGTTTCTTGATGACACTTCCCCTTCTTTCCCCTATTATTCCTCTCCTCATGCCCCTCTGATTACCACCAGTCTGTTCTTTATTTCAGTGTCTCTATTTATATTTTTCTTGCTTGTTTGTTTTGTTGATCAGGTTCCACTTATAGCTGAGATCACATGATATTTGTCTTTCATTGCCTGGCTTACTTAGCATAATGCTCTCCAGTTCCATCCATGTTGTAGCAAAGGGAAGGAGCTCCTTTCTTTCTGCTTTGTAGTATTCCATTGTGTAAATGCACCATAGTTTTTTGATCCACTCATTTACAGATGGGCATTTAGGTTGCTTCCAATGTAACATGACTTTCTATCCCCTAGATACTTGATAGTGCTGTATCATGTTTGAATTTTGGGGGGCAAACCTACTTTATACATCCATCAGAGCCACCTAATTTCCAATCGTCTCTCTTTATGAATTTGGCAGTCATTGATAACCGTTGCCTGGGTTCATTATTACAATTGTAATAGTCCAGTTGAAGGCAGAGTAAGTGGACACCCATTCATCCTGAGCTTATGGGAAGTTCTCTTTTGATGATAATGAGAACTACATTTTATACTATTTTTATAATCTTGGAGTCAGGAGATGAGATCTACTCCCAAATCTGCCACAGACTAGTTTAGCATCCTTAGCAAATTACCTTCCTTCTTTTGGCTTCAGTTCTCTTATTTATAGAATGGGGTCATAAACTACATGGAATCTCTAAGGTTTCTTGCTTTTCTAACATAATCTGACTGAACACTTAAGTAATGGTTGTAATCTCTGCCAAGTATGATTTGGGTGGATTAAAAGGGGCCTAATGGTATTAAGTTATTTTTCCATCTTATACAATAATGTTCATTTCAAAGCCAATTTATCAATTATTAAATCCAATCAGTTAAAAGCCTTGTGAGAACAGGGAGATTATGCCAAAAACCTTGACTCCTAAATTTTAATTCTGGCTGTGTCTTCTTTCAGCTGCCCATATTCTCTCTCAGGGTCTTTCCACAGAGTAAAAGATTGAACTAATTTTTTTTGTCATAAGTATTTTTAATAATTTGTTTTCAGTGTGTTTTTCCATTACCATTTATTCCCCTTATAACCTCTTCCACCTCCAACCATCCCCCTCCCCCCTGTATTCACCACACTGTTGACCATGTCCATGAGTCCTTTACCTTTTTTGCTGAATTCCTGCACCTCGCACCCACCCAGAAAGCTGTCATCTGCTCTCTATCTATGAGTCCATCTGTCTCTATGTTGCTTGTTAGTTCAGCTCATTCATTAGATTCTACATGTCAGTGAAATTATATGGTATTTGCCCTTCTCTGACTGGCTTATTTCACCTAGCATAATGTTTTCCAGATCCATCCATGCTGTCACAAAGGGCAGAATTTTCTTCTCTTTTACACCCGAGTAGTAGTCCATTTTGTAAATGTGCCATACTTGTTTTATCTATTTACCTACTCGAGCTGCTTCCAAATCTTAGATATTGTAAATAATGATGCAATAAACATAGGGGTGCTTATATTCTTCTGAATTAGTGTTTTGGGTTTCATCACAGAAATTCCCAGAGGTGGAATAGCTGGGTCATAAGGCAGCTCCATTTTTAATTTTGGGGGGTAACTCCTTTCCACAGTGACTACATCAATCTGCATTCCCACTAACAATGCCAAAGTATTTCCCTTTCTCCATATCCTTGCTAGTACTTGCTGTTTGTTGATTTATTAACAATAGCCATTCTGACATGTGTGGTGTGATATCTCATTGTGGTTTTAATTTGCAAGTCTCTGATGATTAGTGATTTTTAGCATCTTTTAATATGTCTATTAGCCATCTGTTTGTCCTCTTTGGAGAAGTGCCTATTCAGGTCATTTGCCCACTTTTTAATTGGATTGTCTTTTTTTTTTTTTTTTTTGGTGCGGAGATTTATAAGTTCTTTATAAATTTTGGACATTAACCTCTTATCAGATATATTGGCAAATATGTTCTCCCATTCAGTGGATTGTCTTTTTTGTGTGTGTTGTTGTTGTTGATGGGTTCTTTTGCCATGCAAAAACTTTTTAGTTTGATGTAGCCCCTTTTACTTATTTTTTCTTTTGTTTCTCTGAGATGATATATCAGAAAAAGTATTGCTATGAACAATGTCTGAGATTTAACTGCCTATGTTTTTTTCTAGGATTCTTATGAATTTGAGTCTTAACATTTAAGTGTTTTGTCCATTTTGAATTTATTCTTATTTGTGGTATAAACCTCAAATTGAATCTATAGATTCTATAGATTCAATCTATGACTCCAAATAGCCAGAGCAATCCTAAGAAAGTTCTTCCTGATATCAAACTATATGCTACCTGATAATCAAACTATAGGAGGAATTATGCCATCAAACTATATTATAATGTCATAGTAATCAAAACAGAATGGTACAAGCATAAAAACATCAATGTTTACATTGTTTGTCACTACTCACTGGAATGCAGTTACTCTCATTATTTGATTTACCTGGTAAGTATCACCCATTGAAGGAGACAATACAGCTGCCATGGATGAGAATAAGTCTATCAAGACATGATCTTCTTGGGGAGGAAAAGTGGCTGATCTCTCAAAGGAGAAGGGCCAAGAGCCTTTTCTTCAATGGGCTTTTATTGGGTTCGTTTTGCACAAGAATACAGGTAAAGCTCATTAATCATTGTCAGTCAGTAAGGATCAAACCAATAGATAACATACAAAGAACTCTGAGGGCTTATTCTGAGTCCGGGTCAGTTAACTAAAGAGCTATAAAACTTTGAAGAACAAACTCATTTCATGCTTTGACCCTTATCATTTAATTGAGAGTATTTTAAACAAAGCAGATTTCACAGGATTTTACATATTCTTTCTTAGGTCTACTCACCTCAGGAACCTCCCCTTTAGAGCACAGAGCTGCACTGCCCTCTGTCATTGTTTAAGGCTTAAGGCATTGTTTCAGGCTTAAGTCAGGCAGGGGAAGTAAGGCAGCAAAGAGATTAGGAGAGTTCTTGAAGACAGAATGCAGACCCAGGCTATGTCAAAGCCGAGGGCTGAGGGTCCATCACCTCCTTTCTCCATAGCCCCCCAAGTCCTTCACTGGGACCTCCCTGTGATTGTGCCTGTCTTAGGTTGTTCCCCCCTTGGGGAATCTTACCTATCATTGGCAAACCGATCAAGCATTGGGGGCCAGGCAGGGTGAAGAAAAAGGAGAAGTGGCGCTTCTGCCAGGGAGATAAGCTTTGTCTCCTTAGTGGCTTATGGTCCAAAGGTCGCGCACTCAGCCTTAGCCATGGGGGTGTTACAGCTTCTGAAACCAGGCAGGGCAGTTCCCCCAAAAAATTATTGGTTATTTTTAAACTTATGTCAGTATTCTTCATTTGACTTTACAAACACATATTTTTTATAATTTAAAAAAACTCATTCTTAAAGGATTTGATAGGGTGCCCTAAGAAACAGAAATCACTAAATTCTAAGTAAGAGGATTTTTTTTGTTTTTTTTTGTTTTTTGTTTGTGATTCAGTTAAATAGTATCTTCCAGTCTAGGTTAGCCTAAATACTTTAGTAACAGGTGTTTATGTCTAATTAGATAGCTTCCCTTAATCTTCAATTACCTCATTGAAAAAGAAAATATGGGAAGAATGTGAGATCTTGCTGCCTGGCACATGCATCAGTTGAGCTTAAATAAACTCTTATAAAAATTAAAAAAAAAAAAAAGAAAGAAAGAAAGAAAATATGCCTACCTAAAGTAAAATTCAGGAAGAACAGCAGCAATCCATACTATCAACATCTGTGTAACAGCCCGCATGGAATCTGGATTTGTGCTACTTGGGTAACAGGTAGTCTCTGCTAGAGCAGTAATGCGTGTTTCAGAAATTCGTGGGCAAATGCAGGGTGTGTCTAGTATATAAGATGAAAACAAGAGATTAGAAACTAGTTTTCTAACTCATGTTTTTCACTATTCACTGGAGTGCAATTACTCTCATTATTTGATTTACCTGGTAAGTATCACCCATTGAAGGAGACAGTACAAGTGTCTGGCTTATCTCTCATGAGTTTCCTCATCTGGTAAGGTGTTATGCTGCCAGCGTGGCCCTGTTTAAACACTATAGTGGCAGTCACTGGAGAACTAGTACAGTCAGGGGTGTTCTCATACCTGTCAACTTTCCAAGTGACCCAGAGAAGTCACTTAGCCTAGTCTGAAGCATCAGAGTCACCTCATCTTTAATGGAAAGGATAGTTTTAGTTGTCAGTGTTGCCATTTCTAGCGAAATTGATATTATAAAAACCCATTGGTCAGTGACAATGGTAATGTGAAAATTAATGTTCTTACCATGAGAAGCTTGACAAATGCAGGTGGTTCTATGGAAAGCTCTGATGCAAAAGAAATAATCAAAGTGCCCTTTTCAACATTATCTTTTGCCCAATGTGTCATCATCTGGACATGTTCAGGATTTTATTTTTTAAATATATTTTAATGATTATGCTATTATAGTTGTCCCAATTTTCTCTCCCCGTTATCCACCCTCTACCCAGCACCACCCCCCATTTAGTTCATGTCCATGGGTTATACATATAAGTTCTTTGGAATCTCTGTTTCCTATGCTATTCTTAACCTCCCCCTGTCTATTTTGTACCTAGCATTTATGCTTCTTATCCCCAGTACCTTTCCCCACCCCATCCTCCCCATCGCCCTCCCCATTGATAACCTTCATGTGAGCTCCATTTCTGTTATTCTGTTCCTGTTCTAGTTGTTTGCTTAGTATTTGTTTTTGATTTTTTAAGTTCAGTTGTTGAAAGTTGTCAGTTTGTTGTCATTTTCCTCTTCATAGTTTTTGATCTTCAGTTTCTTAGATAAGTTAGTTAACTTAGTTTCGTAGTTAACCCTTCAATTTCTAAAGGGTTAACATTTCGTATAATAAGGGATGGGTGATGATGAACTCCTTTAACTTGACCTTATCTGGGAAGCACTTTATCTGCCCTTCCATTCTAAATGATAAATTTCCTGGACAGAGTAATCTTGGTTGTAGGTCCAAGATTGTCTTTCATGATTTCAAATACTTCTTTGCAACCCCTTCTTGTCTGTAAAATTTCTTTTGAGAAATCAGCAGATATTCTTATGGGAACTCCTTTGTAGGTAACTGTCTCCTTTTCTTTTTCTGTTTTTAAGGCTCTCTCCTCTTTAATATTTAAAGGTGCTCCCTAGAAAGGCACCAGTGGCATATGGGGAGAAACTGAAATGTCTGGCATCAAGGTCAGTGCCAGGGACAGCTTCCTCCTGGAGAAAACTCTAGAGGCCAGGCAGGTAAAGAGCTTCCCTACACAGAGCCACAGAGCAGCAACACTATATTGTAGACTCCATCAACCTCATTCACATGGGTTGCCCCACCATGGTGATAACCTAAGGCCCCACTTCATCCAACCTGCCAGTATGCTTTTCTACCATAGGCCACACTACTAACACCATGCACTGTTGGTGGCAATGAATATTGCTGCAATCATTATGGACGACATTATAAAATTACCTCAGAAAATTAAAAATGAACTGCTAATGACCCATTGTTTCTACTTCTGGGAATTTATCTGATGAAACCCGAAACACTAATTCAAAAGACTATATGCACCTGTATCTGTATTGCAGCATTATTTATCATGGCCAAGATATAGAAGCAACTCAAGTGTCCATCAGTAGATGAGTGGATAAAAAAGCTGTGGTACATGTATACAATGGAATATCAATCAGTCATAAAAAGAATGAAATCTTACCATTTATGGTAGCATGGATGGACCTAACAAGTATTATTCTTGTGGAGGGGGGGCTCTGGCAGCAGGGCCCCCCATCCACCACAGATGAAAATAATACTACCAAGACATGATTTGCTTGGGGAGGAAATGTGGCTAGCTTCTCTCATGGGAGAAGGGCCTAGAGTCCTTGCCTCAATGGCTTTTTATTAGGTTCGTAGCACACAGGGATATAGGTAAAGTTCATCAATCAATGTCAGGCAGCAAGGATCAAACAATAGATAACATTTCAAGGAAATCTGAGGGCTTAATATGAGTCAGTGTCTGTCAGGTAAGGGGTTGCAAAAACTTTAGGAGACATATTCATTTCCTGCCCAGACCCCTTATCATATGGATGGTAGCACTCTTAGCAAAGCAGACTTCACAGGACTTTACTAAATCTTTCTTATGCCCAATTACCCTGGAACCCGCTCTAGCCATCAGAGGGCTGCACCCCCTCCCTGTCAAGATTCAGGCTTAAATGGATTAGAGCCAGGAAGTGCTTCTCCCAGAGCTTCTCCCAGATGGAAAGGGGACTCAGGCTATGTCAAATAGCTGGGGGGTTTGAGGGTCCTTCGCCCTCACTTCCTCACCCCACTGAGTCCTTCCTAGATGGCCTCCCACATGATCATGCCTGCTAGGGTTGCCCCTTCTCTGAGGGGTCATACCCATAGTCTCTGACTGACCAACCAAGCATTGGGGCCAGAGATGGCAGAAGCAGCGCTCTTGCCAGGGAGATAAGCTTTGTTTCCTCAGTAGCTCACAGTCTGGAGGTCGCCCACTCAGCCTTAGCCACGGGGAGCGGTTACAACTACTGAAACAGGACAGAGCAGTTCCCAACATATTCTCAGTGAAATAAGTCAGTCAGAGAAAGGCAAATATCATATGATTTCACTTACATATGGAATAAAGAACAAAATAAACAAATGAGATTGAAACAGACGCATAAACACATATGGACTGGTGGTTGCTAGAAGGGAAGGGAGTTAGGGGACTGGGTGAAAGAAGTGAAGGGATTAAGAAGTGCAAATTGGTAGTTGTAAAATAGTCACAGGGATGTAAAGTTCACCATAGGGAATAATGCATATATTATTCCCTATATACATTATATTAACATGTATTAATAAAATATCTCACTCCCTATATATTTATCATATTTATTTCTATTCTGTTACATTTATATTAATTTATTATAGTAATATGTTATTCCATATTTTTTGTATTTTATATATTATATATGTATTATATTAATGTATTGACAATATATTATTCCCTATATATTATATGTTATATGTAATATATATGTATAGAGAGAGAGGAAGAAAGGAAGGAAGAAGAAAGACATAAAGAAAGGAAGGGAGAAGAAAGAGAAAGAAGACAATTCAAGAAATGAAAGAAAAATATTTGCAAATTATGTATCTGATAGGGTCTAGCATCAGGAATATGTAAACAACTCTTAAACTCAATAATAAAAAGACAAGTTACCCAATGTAAAAATGGACAAAATATCTGATTAGACATTTTTCCAGAGAAGGTACACAAATAATTAATAAGCACATGAAAAGAAATGGACAAATACAGATGGAAACCACACTGAGACACCACACACACATTGAGAATGGTAATAATTTTTTAAATATCATATACAATATAAAGTGTTGGTGAAAATGCAAAAAAATTGGAGTCCTCATACACTACTCTTGGGTATACAAAATTGTGTAATTGCTTTGGAAAACAGTTTGTCAGTTTCTCTAAGAATTAAACATAGTGTTAACATATGAACCAGCAATTCCCAAGAAAATATAAAGTATACATTTTGTACACTAAGGTTCATAGCAGCATTATTTATAATAGCCATGAAGTGGAAACAACATAAATGTGCATCAGCTGATGTATGAACAAATAAAATATGATGAATGCATACAAGGAAATGTTATTCAGCTCTGAATAATCAACCTGGAAAACATTACTTCTGAGTAGGCAGAAGTAAAAGGTCACATATTGTAACAATAGACAATCACAATTGTCATTGTTACATATGATTTTATTTATATGTAATGTTTAGAATAAGCAAATCCATAAAGAAAGAAAGTAGATTAGTGGTTGCCCTAGGGTGAGGGTGGAGGGAGGGTCGATGGGGTGAGGAGGTATTGGGAGTGAGTGCTAATGAGTATTAGATTTTCTTTTGGGGTGATGAGTTGTCTTGGAATTAGACAGTGGTGATGGTTGCACAACCTTAAGAATATACTAAAAATGATTGAATTGTACACTTTAAAATAGTTTTATGGTATGTAAATTATATTGCAAGAAATAAACCAACCAAAAAAATAAGATGTCTGTAAAACAAAAAAGACTTTTGCATTTTCACCATCTTTTTTCATTCTCCAAAACCCATGGAGGTAGAACCTAGAAGTGGGACAAGTGGAAGGGAGTCAGTTAACAGATTATACCACATATAAGGTTCATGGAGTGCATCTTATTAAAAGGAACGGGGATTATTTTGAATGAGGTATGAAAAATAAAGTAAACTGGATTGTTTTATTTAATAAAAGTGATGAAAATGTAATTATATGTGCCTCAACTCTTATTTAGGCATGGGAAGAGGAGTCTTGTCAGAGCAGAGTTGAGGGTGGGGATGGTACAAGAAATGAAATCACTTTATATTTATATTTTACTAAATTGAATTCCTATTACATTCATATAATTTATGTAGAATACCTTGTGAATATTGTGTAAGACTGTTGCGACCCTTCAGGATCAGGCAGGTCCGTGGTATTCACACAGACAGAGTAATATTCACAGAGCTGTTGGGATGTCTGACATGCTTTTATTCATGGGTGGGCGAGCCATGCACACTGCAAGATGCATGTCTATCTGCATGTCTCTGTCTGGCACATGTCATGGCCCTTGCTCCCCAGAGTGGCATCCATTGTGGCAACTATCCCCTTGCATGTGTCTCTCATCATCACTCCCAGCAGGGAGTCAGTCCCTACCTGTTGAAGTAGTAGAGGGAAACAAAGCCTGCAAGATGCCAGAACATTACATAACATAACATAATTCTGTGCATGCCAGCCCACTTCATGTTGTGGGAACAGTTTATCAGACCCAGTTGAGGCTATGAGAACACTGGTTATCAGGCCCCTCCAAAGCAATGGGAATACTGCTCCCCTTAGTTACCCAGACACCTTGGTGAGGAAGCCAGACTGCCTCCACTTACCCTACAATCCACCCCTTCTGGGTTCCTCACTTTACAATCTATGCGAGGATGTCCTCCATAAGGTCTCTTGGCAAGGAGGGGAGAGCCCTGCACCCATAACCCACAATAGCAGTACAGGCTACAGCAACAGGCAAACAAAACACAAGCACTGCAGCAGCAGCAGTGAAAGCTCCAACAGCACACAGCCAAAACACAGGCAATCAGGCCACTGCTAGGTACGATGGTTAGCCCAATTTCCATACAAGTAAGACCACTCATGTGGGCCACCCATCCAGAGGGTCCCAGTGGGAACAGCAGCCCATGCACCATTCCTCACCTTACAGCAGTGTTCAAGAACGTGGGTCTGACACAGACTTGTCAAGAGTCCAGCCCACCTGGGCTTGTCCTTTAGGGTTCTCAATGCAAAGGGGAGCTGGTCCAGCCAGCTCCACAGCCTTAGTTGTGAGTCACCCAGAGCCATCCCATATGGAGTAGCTAATCAACGGCCTGGGTTGGTCATACCACTGCTTTACCCCAGCATAGATGTCATTCCGGGTCACATTCCACACAGGATGTTTGCTGTTCCACTGGTTCTGAAGCCAAGTCCAACTGCAGACAGAAACAGGAGAGATGCACCATGGAAGGCTGGCCAATGTGCTCAGAGAGAGTTCAGTGCAGAACCAGCATGCTAACTGGTCAGCCACTAAGGCATAGGTATGAACCCAGTCCACTAAGGTGTTACTTTGCACCCTAAGGGCAAAAAGACAGAGCAGTTAGAGGCACCAGTAAAGGCAAGTCATGACCCTCAGGCAATATACAAGCAAGCTTCTGGTCAGCTGATAGGACAGTGGCTGGCAGAGGAGGTCTTCCTGGGCATAAATAACAGACCTTTCGTGCCTCAACAGGGGGTTCAGCATCTATCTGCAATGACGGGGAGAATTCATACTGGGACATAGGGAAATCACAAAGGTGCCACGAAGGAGCATTTTGTGGTCTGGTGGCCCTGGGTATGCCACCTTTAAGATTGGGGGCCATGTCCCAATCACCCAGGACACTATATGTAAGTTTCTCTCCACCCCTTGGACCCAAGGGGTAACAAGAGCCACCCAGCACATGTGGGAGGCTTTGATTTCCCAAGGCCAAGTCTGAGTGGCTGTTTGCCCTCACTCCAGGACCTCTGGAACAGGCAAGAGAATATTCCCGTTTTCCCATGCCTGGTTTCAACAACATTCCTTAGTCTGCACCTGCAGCTGAATTGGAACTGTAGTCCAGTGGAGCAGTGCTTCCACCAGAGCTGGGCTCCCCCTCTAACTCCTCTCATTTAGAGTCCAGAGGCGTTTTTTCCAGCCCCTCAGTGTAGGGGTGGCAGTTACAGCATGCAGGCCCTGCTTTAAGAGACCATCTTAATACTCAGTCATTCCAGCAGCTTGAGGATGATAAGCCATGAAATTTCCAGTCATTCTGCAAGTCCCAAGCCTACTTTGTACCAAGGCCCCAGTAAAATGCATCCCCTGACCACTTTCAATGATTAGGGATCACCCATAAGCAGCATATAACTGCTCCAGCGCAGCAATCACTGATTTCTGATCTGGTGCCATGTGGGATAAACAGCTAAAAGTCCTGTGGCTGGGTCCACACCTGTAATAGCATACCTATACCCCTCTGAACTAAGTAGGGGCCCGATCACATCCACCTGCCACCAAGTTAGTGGTACCCATCTCCGCACCATCTGTCCAGAAGTTCCCACAGGCCAGGCCTTCAGGGATGTTCTTGTGAGCAGACAACACAGGTCTCCCAAGCTTCTTGTGCCTTTGCCAATGTAACAGGTAACCCCCAAGTTTTGATGGTAGACCATATAGTCTTTTGCCCAGTGTATAAGAGGTGATGGTATAGCCACTGGGGTATTTCCCTTCCTGAGGGACTGGCAGGTACCGTTTCTAGCCACCACACCTTGGCTAGAGTATCAGCCTCATCATTCCCAGGGTAAGCAAGAGGTGCATGTCCAGTAACATGATTTACAGTGATTTTTTTTTCTGGTGGCCTAATTCCCATAAGTCTGTCCCCACAATGGTCTATACATAACCATCCATTTATTTGTGTGCCAGTTAGAGATCCATAATGTCAACCCCCCGGTACACCACCCAACTATCTGTGCAGATAGTCGGGGTGGAGCTTCATTGACCACCATGAGCCATATGGCTCGGAATTCAGCCCACTGGCTGCTCTGCTCCATGCCGGTGTCAAACCAGATCATCTCTGTCTCTGGTTGAACTGCTACAGTGGTCCACACAGAAGGCTGGCCGCTGTTGGACCCATCAGTGTATCATGCATCTGGGGGAATAGGTATCTGCTCTTCCTGGAAAGGGCTAGCTTCCATCTCTTCTACAGGGACAGGAGCAGTAGATTTCTCATCTATATAATTAATTGGATCTAACACTTGCTGTAGCTTAGCCTGCAAAAGGCTAGTGGACAGAGTACTCCTTTGTTGTGGATAGGCCCCCCACTTAGCCAATGTGGGTGTCTAAGCCATCCCATTATGAGGCTTGGCCATCCACTCCTGGACCCACCCTGCAATGGAATAGGTGGTCCTAACTGTCACAGGGGCAGTTCCTGTTATGGCCTCTGTGACCAACAGGGCAGCATATACAGCAGCCAACTACTGTTCAATCAGGGAGTACCATACCTCTGCTCCCTTCCATAGTTGGGACCAGAAACCCAAAGGTTAACGTAGCCATTCTGATCGCTGCCACAACCCCCACCTAAAGCCTTCCTGTGTCACATGCATGTCTAGCTCACAGGGTCTAACAGGATGTTTCCTCCCTATTCTTGGGAGGTTGGCACAGCCAAATGGCCCTTTAGACACACAGGACAGGCCTTTTTGGGTCACACCCCCTACGTTTGGACCAATAATTTAGACCTGCATGAGACAGTGTTGTGTGGGCGTCAGGAGCCTCACTTGAGCAGCACCAGTGCATGCCATTTGGGCAGGTGCCAGTTGTTGGCACCACCACAGCATCGTCTTGGGTTGTCGAGCCACTGTTTCTGCAACTCCAGAAACTGCTATCTCTGTGGCTCCAGGTGCCACTGCCATGTTTTGGGGCCTCTCTGACAAGCACCATGCTTGCCTGCTGCTGCCACCATCATGGCTCTCTGGGCCCCTCCCTGTCAGTGAGTGCCAACTGCTTTTCAACCAGGGAGCACTGTATTGGCTCATTGAGCAGGATATTGTGTCTCTGGGAGTCCATGGGCTTGGAGGTGGATGATGATGATGTGAAGGCATTGGTGGAGGACCACCACACTGAGCTGACCACCGAGGAACTCCCAGATCTTCAGAGGGACCAGCAATAGGTGGCAGCTGAAGAGCTTTCATCAGAGGTGGAAGATGGAAGGGAAGATATTTCTACTTCGCTAATCAAGGAAATGCTTGGGAAATGGGAGAAATGCAAAGTTTCACTGAGAAATACCACCTAGACAAAGAAGTAGCAAACCATGTGATAAACTTGTTCAATGGCAATGCAGTGTTTCAGTTCAGGAACTGTTAAAATTCAGGCAAAAACAAATATCAGGTAAGTTTTTAGTGAGAGAGAGGCCCAGTGAGACTGAAGCAATTCTAGTGGAGTAAAGAGACAAAAGAAAAGAAGAACCTCAGAAAAACAGCTACCTGATGTTTTTATGGAAAGGGCCTCCTCTTACAAACAATAACATACCTCCATCCCTCTTCTCCAAATTCAGTCACCAAGAGCTCTCAACATTAAAGGTAAGTTCGAGTTGTATGTACATTTTCACTTTTTACTGTAAATTTCATTTCCTTTGGGTTAACTTTTTTAAAAATATATTTTATTGATTATGCCATTACAGTTGTCCCATTTCCCCCCTTCATTCCCCTCCACCCTGCTCACCCCTCCCACCCACACTCCCCCCCTTTAGTTCATGACCCTGTGTCATAAGTTCTTTAGCTTCTACATTTCCCACACTACTCTTGCCCTCTCCCTGTCTATTTTCTTCCCAACGTCTATTCTACTTATTCTCTGTACCTCCTCCCCCGCCTCTTCCCACTCCCCTGTTGCTAACCCTCCATGTGATCTCCATTTCTGTGGTTCTGTTCCTGTTTTGGTTGTTTGCTTTGTTTGTTTTTGTTTTAGGTGTGGTTGTTAATAACTGTGAATTTGCTGTATTTTACTATACCTGTTTTTCATCTTCTTTTTCTTAGATAAGTACCTTTAACATTTCATATAATAAGGGCTTGGTGATGATGAACTCCTTGAACTTGACCTTATCTGAGAAGCACTTTATCTGTCCCTCCATTTTAAATGAAAGCTTTGTTGGATAGAGCAATCTTAGATGTAGGTCCTTGCCTTTCATGACTTGGAATACTTCTTTCCAGCCCCTTCTTGCCTGCAGGGTCTCTTTTGAGAAATCAGCTGACAGTCTGATGGAAACTCCTTTGTAGGTGATTGTCTCCTTATCTCTTACTGCTTCTAGAATTCTCTCCTTCATTTTAATCGTGGCTATTGTAATTGTGATGTGCCTTGGTGTGTTCCTCCTCGGGTCCACCTTCCTTGGGACTCTGACCTTTCTGCACTTCCTGGAAGTCTATTTTCTTTGCCAGATTGGGGAAATTCTCCTTTATTATTTGTTCAAATAAGTTTTCAACTTGTTGCTCTTCCTCTTCCCCTTCTGGTGCCCCTATAATGTGGATGTTGGAATGTTTAAAGATGTCCTGGAGGTTCCTAAGCCTCTCCTCATTTTTTGAATTCTTGTTTCTTCATTCTTTTCTGTTTGGTTGTTTGTTTCTTCCTTCTGGTCCACTCCATTGACTTGAGTCCCAGTTTTCTTTCTATCACTATTGGTTCCCTGTGCATTTTCCTTCATTTCACTTAGCATAGCCTTCATTTGTGCATCTAATTTGCAACAGAAATCAACCAGTTCTGTGAACATCCTGATCACCAGTGCTTTGAACTGCGCATCTGATAGGTTGGCTATCTCTTGGTTGCTTAAAAGTATTGGCTCTGGGGCTTTGAGCTGTTCTGTTTGAGTCATTTTTGGTCTGGTGGTGCCTGTTACATATGGGGGCGGGGTCAGAGAGGGATCAATGGCGCCTGTTCTGGTCTCTCTCAGATTTGTGTTCCCTCTGCTGCCTCCCACAAGCAAACTGGGTCCCCCTGGCACTGGTTCCCAGGTGGACGGGCCTATGCACACTCCAGGGCCCTGCAAGTCTCTGCAATGACATCTCCTGTGACGCTGGAAGTCTCTCCCAGCACCTTTTCAATTGGTGTTTTTAGGCTTCGTTTTCTGTCGTTGGGGCCCTGGGCTCTGCAGTCTGTCTCACTTCCAGTTCTTGACTAGTTTATCTGCGTGCGAAAGTGTGACTTCCAAGGCCAACTGCCCTGCCCATTTCCTCCCTGTGTCTGGGGTCTGTGAGCCAGGCACCCACACCACCTGTGCTCCCGGTCTGCCAGCCATTGCCTTTTCCTGCCGCGTTCCCTCTCCACGGACCTCGGACTTCATCCCTCTTGAACGGTTGTTGGACTTCCATAGTTCAATTTTCTGTTTTGGTGGTCTGGTTAACTTTTTAATTTACATTTCATGTCCTTTTTTAAAAAAACTATTGTTCAACTCCAGTTGTCTCCATTTTCCCCACACCACTCCCCCCAATTCTACCTATCCCTGCCTCCCACCCTAGATCCTACCCCTTTAGGCTTTGTCCATGTGTTCTTTATACATGATCCTTGATGACAATTCCCCTGTTTTCCCCCATGATCCCTCTCCCCTCTCCTCTGGTTACTGATAGTTTGTTCTTTATCTCAATATAACCAGACACATTGATATAAATAATTTTCACATCTTTTTTCTTTTTAAAGTGTTTACTTATAGATTAAACAGTACATTGGACATTAATGTATAAAAGAAAGGTTAAAACAGGAAAACATTGGGGTGTGTGGAATGGCCTAATTCAATTTACATTATTCCTAATGAGAAAAAAAGATTTGGTTTTCAAACAAATCACTTCTCAAACAGCCTTTCAGAATGAATTAAGTTCAAGAACCAAGGTTCAACTGTACATTCTGAAAGTGGCTAAGTAGGTGATTTCATTATTGTGTGAACTTCATAGAGTATACTTAAATAAACCTGGATGGTATAGCCTACTACAAACCTAAGCTATATGGTATAACCTACAGCCCTGTAGGAGAGGAAAAATAATATACCCTCTTCCCTCAGGGTTCTCGTCTGAGATATCCCTAGACAGATTAACAGGGGAAAAAACAACAAATTTTTAATGACATGTATACTTTTTGAATACATGGGAGAGTGTCAGGAAAATGGAGTAACTCACCAAGATGGCCAAAGCCACTACCTTTAATACAATCTTCAACTAAAGACAAAAGATGATGGGGGTGGCAGGTGGCAGTTATGGGAGGTCACCAGGAAAAGCATAGTAAAAAGGTAATGTTGTCATGCACATTTAAGTCCTTGCCTTCTGCATTGATAAGTTTGTAGAGATAAGGTCATTCTCTTAAAAGTGAAAAATTTCCTTAGAAATGTAAATATTTTATTCCAACTGTTACTTCTACTTGGTTTTCAGAGTTTCTCCCATGTTTCCTGCTTCTTAAAATTAATTAGCCTAAAATAATCATGCCAAAGACACATATTTTGATGAAAATCCTGTTCCTCATAGCTCCTAGGCTACAAACCTGTACAGCATGTTACTGTGTCAAATAAGGTAGGTACAAACACAGTGGTAAGTATTTGATGTGGACACCGGCCTGCAGTGTCTGCATCATTATGGATGAAATGAGACATTCACACTGACTACCGAGTCTGGTGGGGGAAAAGGGACAGCATGGCTTTCTCTCAAGGGGAGCAAAAGCCTCGGCCCTTGCCATGACTGGCCTTTATTGGGTTTCTTGGCACATTACATGATGGTCCTCATTTACTATGCACAGGTTGCTTTAGGTGGTTACCTTTTACAGAAAACAAAGGAGCCAATGCCGCTAAGCACATCACAGAAGAGGGATATTTGCAAATGAAAAGGGCAAAAGTGTTTGGACCTGTTACACTGGTCCTTGGAAGGTTTATCATGGATTTTAGGAAGTTACTTTGCAGTAAATGTTTGCTACAAATCTGGGTGAGGGAGTTTTTAGCAAAAAGCAAGACTCAAAGTGTCCTAGGTACATAGCAGGCCTGATTCCCCACAAGAGAACCTATCTGTGGGCATGGGTCCTGTGCATCTCTGAGTGGGAGCTGGGCCCATGTCACGCAGAATGTCATGCAGTATTTGTGTAATATGTTGTACTACAACATGAAGACAGCCAGAACATCACTAAACAGTAGGAATTTTTATCTCTATCATAATCTATGAAACATGCACTGACTGAAATGTTATTGTGTGACACTGACTATTTTACATGGTGTCAAACTATTTTCTCATCATCAAGATAATTTTTACAAGGATACTGTCACCACCTCAAAACAAGGATCACACTCAGCATTGCTACTAGGGGCAACAAACATACATTGTACACCTTTTGGACCCTGAGGAGAAAGATTTATTTAATGTGAACCCCAAGAAAAACTTATCTGCTGAGATGGACTCCCATGGTCAAATGAGGGCCCAAATTTTACACATAATAACAGCCTAGAAACTATTTACTGAAAGGGGACTCTCATGTTCTTTGTATACTGGGAAGAACCTCAGACTGAGCTCTTGGTATAACAGTGAAAAATTGAAAGATGGAAAATTGTAACCCACCCCACCATTCTTTTGACATTGTTTCTGTAAGTGCTGACTCTGAGTAATCTGTAGCTTGGAGATATAGGAACAGCATGTTTATATAATAATCCTAGGAAGTAACTTCAGAAGATACAGACTTCAACCTTTATGCATCCCAGCTCCAGGATCTTTGCTGACCTTCAACCATGGAACCAGGATAATGTGAAGTCAGGATGACTAAACCAGGATGATGCACACCACACCATCACTTGCCTTATTGGAATGGACTGTGCTCATCTGCATGTAGATCACTCTTCAACCCCTTCCCTTGATTTTTTTGTTCTGTTTCCTCTTCCTCCTTATGAAAACCACAGCCTCCTCTGATATGGGGGGATGGTATTTGAGACATGAGTCCCCCACCCCCATATTCTAGGTGGCCAGCACCTGAAAATAAACCACTTCCCTTTACATCAGCACCTGCCTCTCGAGTATTGGCTTTTGTAGCAGCAGGCAGCTGGATGTGTGTTTGACTACAATTTTGGGTGACCCAGATGGGACAATGTGGACTCCAGTAAAGCCCAGAGGGCTCAGGCTGGAGTCCCAGCTGCTTGTGACAGGCAGACCCAGGCAGGTATTACAGGAATTTTCCAGCAGCTGCCAAGAGTTCTTTATCTCAGGGACTCTTCCTGCTCTGTCTCTTTCGAGGCATCAACTGCCATTAAATGCTTTGATGATGAAAGGAAGTGGATTGTTGGTGGGTAAAGAGCCCAGTCTGCGTAAGTCCCTGGTGTGTACAACCAGGAGCCCCTGACCCACCACTCAGGTTCTTTGAACCATTTGGGATACTTTGAGAATCAACAGGCATTGGTCAGTGGTAGACACTGCTCAGTGACAAGAAAAATATCTCATTTCCCCAGTTTGGGATTTAGTGGAGCATTCTTTTGGTTTTGCCTTGGGTATTGTTTGCTTTTCTTGCATTCAGTTACATTAGGTTCCCACACTATGCCTTATTTGTTTGTGCCATCTTGTTAACTACTTTAGGGAAACCCTAGAATCATCTTTCAACAAATGGATTGAGATCTGTCCCATACGGTAAGAACTGCACGATTTGGGTACCTCAGGTACTTGAGATGAACCTAATTAAGAACCTGAACAGGAACATTTGTTATAAAAGATGACTGGCTTCCCCTTTGTTGCAGTAACACAATTTAGGTTTTTTGAATCTGTCTCCTGGGCAGAAGCTCCATTTTGGTCAAATAGATGCTTTTTATTCTTTCTTACATTCTAAAATTAATTTTGGCTTACAACCATCTGGTACAATACAATATGAAGTAAGCAGCATTACCTATAAAACAATTCTTGTCAAAATATTTCAAGTCAATCTGTTGCCAGTGAAAATGTGTTCTTGTGACATCATGAGAAAGGAATTTCAAAGGGCATATGCATAGGAGATATGTAAGCATAGTGGCAAAATTTATTTGGGTGATAAAAATAATATTCCTAGAGGATGGGAGGGGCCAGGCTGTAGTAGCAACTATCCTGACATTCCTGATAATCCTCCATATATTTTCTTGGTTTTCAGGAATGAGCAGGCTTTATTTCAAACCATCCAGCCCCCTTCTTGGGTTTTCCTGGGCTTGTGCTGGACCTGCTCCTTAACCAATAACTTTTCAGGATCTTCCAGTATTTTATACCCTTATCCAATCTGATTCTTTACTGAGATTTTCCCAGGTTGACTAGGCCCCTTCATGTCACCATTTTGTCTACTACTGTGCATGCTCTGAAGTTTTGCTACATCATCTAGTTTCTACTGGGCATGTACCTGGCCAAGGAATTTTCTCTGAAAGTTTATCACTCCCTCATGGTAATCCTGGCTAATAGTTGTCCCTAAGGGAGATTGGAAAGCCAATTCTTCAAGCTCATTCCTGCCCACTTGGGGATATCTCAGGGATTAAGTTCCTTTTGCAAAAAATACAGCAGTCCCTCGGGGAGCCTGTAAATTTTGCAGTTTCCTAGTG
The DNA here is from genome assembly GCA_004027735.1 of Carollia perspicillata. Classification (NCBI taxonomy): domain Eukaryota; kingdom Metazoa; phylum Chordata; class Mammalia; order Chiroptera; family Phyllostomidae; genus Carollia; species Carollia perspicillata. Next base: position 28,755 of record PVKM010003168.1, read on the forward strand.
AGACAGGCTTAATATAAAATTTAGCTCTCTAGTTTATTGGGCTTAATGTCTGATTCAGTTTGCTCCCTTCCTTAACTAAATAGCTACCCACACTAACAAATCCAATGAAGACTTAGATCTGCCAACACCTATAGATATGGTCAATTAATCTATGACAAATTAAGCACAAATATAAAATAAGGAAAGAAAGCCTATTCAATAAATGGTGTTGGAAAAACAGAACAGATGCATGCAAAAATAAAACTGGACCACTTTCTTACACTATATGCAAGAATACACTCAAAATGGAATAACCCTGTGGGGGCCACAATCAAAAAAAGTATAGCATAGGTTGTGTGTATCCAAGAGATATGTTCAATACTGGCATGTACTGAAATGCAAAGAAGAAGAAGAAGAAGAAGAAGAAGAAGAAGAAGAAGAAGAAGAAGAAGAAGAAGAAGAAGAAGAAGAAGAAGGGGAAGAAGAAGAAGAAGAAGAAGAGGAAGAAGAAGAAGAAGAAGAAGAAGAAGAAGAAGAAGAAGAAGAAGAAGAAGAAGAAGAAGAAGAAGAAGGGGGAGGAGGAAAGAAGGAAAAGAAAAACACTGCAAATTTGCATTTATTATATTTATATAATAAAATATATGATTTTTAATTTTCAGTTAAAATCTAGAGATTATTTATTTTATTTAATCTTTATTGTAGTTTTCCATTATCATTTAGTCCCCTTATACCTCCCTCCATCCAGTTCTCACCACACAGTTATCCATGTTTATGAGTTCTTTCTTCTTTTGTATCTGTACAAAAGATAGATACATAATCAAGATAGATACATTGAAAAACAGACAGTGAGGAGATCTCCCTGGGACCAGTGTGGGGACAAGTGCAGGGACCAGGGCTGCTGCAGCCCCCAGCCCAGTGCCTGCCAGCACCTGCCACAGAATCCTCGGAATAGAGCCAGATCAACAGCTCCCTCCCCTGCCAAACAGGGAGGATACAGTGGCACCAGGAAGGACCTAGATGCTTGAAGTCTCTGGAGAGAATAAAGATGAAGTGGGAGATGCAAAGAGGTGCTGTTCACCTGCTGAGACTGTGGATGTTGGCTGGGTCTTTACCAGAGAAATCAGAGAGCCAGGTGACACCTGGAAAAGGAAGAAGGGTTGGGCCGTGATGGACCCTGACCTGGATAGTCACGGTCTGTTTGGAAAGTTGGGCTGTGTGAGAGGCTGGACACTTGTTAGGAGCAGAAAGCTTGAACAGGAAGATTTTGTTTAAAATAAATCTCTTGCTGGCTGTTTACGGAACTTTCCCACAGTGTTTATTCCTGCCTCTCTGGCCACACTCCCATCCCCACCTCTGCAGTGGTGGAGCTCGTGCCCCCACCATTGCCACGACCTCAGCTGCACACTCACCCCTACCCCTACCAAGGAAGTAGCCCACCCCCACTGCCACTGCAGTAGCTGAGGCCCCACTCCCACCCCTGTGTGGCCCAGCTGACAGGGCTGGCTCACTAAGAGGAAGGAGGAGGCACCCCCTGCAGAGGAGAGCAGCAGGACTCAGGGAATCAGCAATCCCCAGAAAGACTTAACTCAGTGGGGGAGCTCAACTATCCTGCAAAGACTTTATGAGTGCCTAGCACCTAGGACAGCAAAGAGTGAGAAGGTAGTATGTGAGTTGCCCCTAATTAGTGCACCCCAAGGACAGCACAAATGGGGGATTGAAGTTACCAGCCTGACACAGACCGAGAGTGGGGTCCAGCAGCAAATGGAAGAACACTGCTGGAGGCTGGACAACTGTGAAGATTGCGGTCCAGACCTGGCCCCCAACCCTGCAAAACCACAGGAAGAGAGAAAAGTGAAGCCTAACCCCACTCAGCCTGCTGCAGCCAGGAAGACCAGCAGAACTCACTTGGCTGGTTTAAAATCAGCAGGATGCTATTCTTTTTTTTTTCCTTTTTTTTCCCCCACCAAGTGAGACAATAAGACCTGGAGCTGTGAAAGGACCAGAGTCAGACCCAAAGGGGGATCACAAGGCTAATCCCAACAAGTGAGAAAATGAGACAAATTTCACTTTGCTATTCCAGAGAATTTGCAAGTTATTGTTTATTTGTATTATTACTTTTCCTTCTTTTATTTTACCAGTATTTTTTTTTAATTTCTTTTCTTTCTGTTCAGTTTTCTTCATTTTATTTGTTTGTTTAATTGGATCATTTGACTGGTTTTCCTTGCTCTCTTTTATGATGTATTTTTAATTTTCCTTCTTTCATTTCACTTATGTCCCAATAGCACACTACTCTAGGTCATGTACTTCCTATTCTTGTAATTCAGATCATATAGTTTCTATCATATGACTGTTGTTCCAGTATTATTGTATATAATTGTTGTTCCATACAATTGTAAATACTACACAGCACCCTTCCCAGATCTTAGCCCATTTCACTGTTTTCCAGAACTTTATTACTGTTGTGGTTAACTGTATTCTCTCACACAGTACACTTATTTTCCATCTTTATTCTCATTATATCTCATAATCCAACCTCCCATAAGCACTCTGTTTTCTGGATTCAACTCACAATCCTTCCCCTCTAACAAGACTCTTAACTTTTCTCCACCCTTTCTAAAAAGTGGCTAGTTGGGTGTAATATCATGGTTACTGCTATATTTATCCAAAGGATCTCCTATCTCTTCTCTGTGGGTTGGTACTGTAAATCCCATAGAGTACACTCCTGCTGTCTTAATCCATTTTGCCTTCCCCCTCCAACCGATCAAATAAAAGAGTAGGTGGAGGCTATGAACACCAGTATACCAGCTGGAGGAGAGAACCCACCAACAAAGTAACTGCCAACAGGTAATAAAGGAACATGGCACAAGAGTGAGTGAATGCCACACTAACCTCCACTCAGGACCAATCTGGAGTTACAACTTAATGGTGGAAAAATTATCCAGAACAAACAACGGAATAATAGTGAGAGAGAAGCCTCATAACCTTGGATAGACAGAAGAACCAGCTTCAACACAACCTGTCTGCACCTGCCCAACAGCATAGAAGATGTGGTGGGTGGAGTGTCCCTCAGTTAACCAGCTGGAGGGAAGGACCCATCAAATAAAGACCCAACAACAATCAAAACCCAAATACACCCAGATGGCCAACATAAATCACAGCCTGAGACCAGCAAGTTCAGGAGATCAAGGAAACTGTACCACTAAATCCTACCATAGAAGTTCACACCACAAACCCAGGGAGTCAGAACAGATCAATTTAAGAAGCAGAGGCTAACAAGAAGAGTCTAACAAAGAATTGCAAGACAAAGAAATCAACCCCAAATGAAAGGAAAGGAGGAAGCCTCAGAAAGAATGCTAAATGAAATAGAGGCAAGTCAATGATCACATATTGAGTTTAAAACAGTGGTTAAAAGGAAGCTCAATAAGCTCACTGAGAAATTAATAAAAACTATAGGGAAACTATGATGAACTCACTGCAAACTATAGGAACATGAAAAAAATAGAAACTATCAACAGGGGCCAAAAGGAAATGAAGAATACAATTTCTGAATTGAAGAACACAGAAGAAGGCATCAAAAAAAGACTAGATGATGCAGAGGATCAAATCAGTGACCTGGATGACAAGGTACAAAAAAAAAAAAAAAAAAGACAAGAAAAACACCCAGAATGAGCATGAAAAGAAAAAGACACTCAGAAACAACGAAGAAGTGTTAAGGAAACTGCAGGACAACATGGAACATAATAATATCCATATAATAGGGATACCAGAAGGAGAAGAAGATGCAACCTATCAGATGCACAGTTCAACACACTGGTGATCAGGATGCTCACAGAATTGGTTTATTTTGGTCTCAAATTAGATGAAAAAATGAAGGCTATGCCAAGTGAAATAAAGGAAAATGTACAGGGAACCACTAGTGATGGGAAGGAAACTGGGACTCAAATCAATGGAGCGGACCAGAAGGAAGAAAGAAACATCCAAACAGAAATGAATGAAGAAAGAAGAATTCAAAAAAATGAGGAGAGGCTTAGGAATCCCCAGGACAACTTTAAACATTCCAATGTCGGAATCATAGGGATGCCAGAAAGAGAAGAGGAAAAGCAAGAAATTGAAAACTTATTTGAAAACATAATGAAGGAGAACTTCCCCAATCTGGCAAAGGAAATAGTCTTCCAGGAAGTCCAGGAAGCTCAGAGAGTCCCAAAGAAGTTGGACCCAAGGAGGAACACACCAAGGCACATGATAATTACATTACCAAGATTAAAGAGAAGGAGAGACTCTTAAAAGCAGCAAGAGAAAAGGAGACAATTACCTACAAAGGAGTTCCCATTAGACTATCAGCTGATTTCTCAAAAAAGACCTTATAGGCAAGAACTGCCTGGAAAGAAGTATTCAAAGTCAGGAAAGGCAAGGACCTACATCCAGGATTGCTCTGTCCAGCAGAACTTTCATTTAGAATGGAAGGGCAGATAAAATGCTTCACAGATAAGGTCAAGTTAAAGGAGTTTGTCACCACCAAGCCCTTATTATATGAAATGTTAAAGGAACTTATCTAAGAAAAAGAAGATAAAAAATATGAACAGTAAAATGACAGCAAACTCACAATAATTAACAACCACACCTAAAACAAAAACAAAGAGCAAACCGAGCAAACAGCTAGAACAGGAAAGAATCACAGAAATGGAGATCACATGGAGAGTTAGCAAGGGGAGTGGGAAGAGGAGAGAGGGGGGAAAGGGTACAGAGAATAAGTAGAATAGATGGTAGAAAGAAAATAAACAGAGGGAGGGTAAGAATAGTATGGGAAATGTAGAAGCTAAAGAACTTATAAGTATGACACGTGGACATGAACTAAAGGGGGCGGGAAATGTGGGTGGGAGAGGGTGTGCAGGGTGGAGAGGAGTGAAGGGTGGAAATGGGACAGCTATAATAGCATAATCAATAAAATATATTTTAAAAAACACAATTAATGAGAATGATATAGTAGCTATAAAGCTGTATGCACTGTAAAGCTGTAGGAACAGAATACATAAAGAAAACACTATTAACCCTGACTGCTCAGTTGGTTGGGCATAATCCCACCAAGCAAAACATCACTGGTTGAACTTCTGGTCAGAGCACATGCTTAGTTTTTGGGTTTGGTCCCTGATTGAGGGATGTACAAGAGGCAACTGATTGATGTTTCCTGCTAGCATTGATGTTTGTCTTTCTCTTTTTCTCCCTCCCTTCCCCTCTCTCTAAAAATAAATAAGTCAAAAAGTATTTTAAAAAGAAAAATCATTAAAAACACTGCTAATGGGTAAAAATAAGTTAATAATGTACTGAAAGTAAATAATATAATTTATTTACAACTTAATAGACATATAGAGAGATGTCTCTCATATATAAATTTTTTTATATATATGTTCATATATAAATTTTTAAATTTTTAAATTTTTTATATATATGTTCATATATAAATTTTTTTATATATATGTTTTATATATATATATGTTCTTGGATTATTTACAAAAATTCATCAAACCTTTGGGAAACAAATTAATATTGAACAAATTTTAAAAAGTGGTAGCCTTAATTTTCTGATTGTATTTCAATATATTAAAAATAATTTTACAAAAGTAAACGAAGAAGTGTTAACTATTTGGAAATTAAGAAATGAGCTTCTCATGCTGACCATTGTGCCTCAGTTGATTGGACGTCATCTTGAAAAGTGAAAGAAAGGTCACTGGTTCAATCCCCAGTCTGGCACACGCCTAGGTTGCAGGTTCGGTCCCCAGATGGGGCAAAAGAAAACCAATCAAGATTTCTCTTTCACATCAATCTTTCTCTCCCTCTCTTTCTTCCTCCCTTCCCTTCTCTCTAAAAATAAATAAATAAAATCTTAAGAAAATAAATACACTCCTCAATAATTATAAGAATATGAAGGGGATAAATGTAGTTTTTCCAAAATATGCCACTTTGGCCTAAGGACTTTTTTGAGCTGAAGGCAAATAGCTCTCTGCCCTCCACTTTAAAAAAAAAACAAAAAAAATCTAGGGTACAAATTTCCTTTTGTAAGTAAATTGTAATGTACTATAATGTAATGTATATATTAAAATGTAAGTAAATGTAATGTAAATGAATTACAAATTTCTGACTGTAAAGGTATCTCCTGCCTTGTAGTAGGAAGAGAACTACTCCTGAGACAAGGGGCAACTCTTATCATCTGAGATGGCTCTTATTTGCATAACAAACATTGCTAAACAACCCTATTTACTATACGTTTCTTGTCTCCTTCCTATAACTAACCCCCAAATTCCCAAACCCCTTTTCCTTTGTGTAGCCTCTTCACACGTTGTCAATCTTCATTAAGATGGTATGTAAGCCCTGAATTCTAACTGCCTTTCTGGGTCACACTTGTTTGTGAACAGGCATGGAACACAAAGCATGGAGCTCTCCTGGACTCTGCCAGTGTGTTTCTTCCTCTGGCTGATTTTAATCTGCAGTCTTTTGTTGTGCAGAGTTGGGTAATTAGATATTTTTTTAAAAAATCCTGTTAATATGTCTTTTATCAATTTGATTTGCTGGCCCTAGGCACTAAACCTAAGAGGTTAGAGGAAGAGTTTTTTTCCCCTACTCAACAAAATATCAACTATGAAATTACGAATTATCTTCTAAGTGATAAAAAAGTATGTGATAACAAAACCTGTAGGAAACATCAAAAGCAGAGCAGAGCAAAAGCAAAGCATGTCAGTTACGGTTATTTCACTGCTGAATAAGACAACAAAGAAGAAAGATGAAGTATAAAATAATTTAATTATCACATTAAGAAACTAATAAAAGAGCAACAACATAAACCAAAATAAATAAGGAAGAAAGAATTAGTAAATATTGAGGCTAATGGAGTGGAAAATAAACCAGAGTAGGGAGAGAAGGATAAAAAAAGCAGCAATCAATACATCCAAACTAGTACTTTGAAAAGACGAATAACAGAGATTAATTTACTATAAACCTTATTGGGGGGGAAGCAAATATAAATATATACAAAAAATGAGACTGAAGAATGAGACATCAACACAGAGATTATGTAGCTAGACTGGGGTGGATGAGAAAAAAAATAGCAGGAGATGGGGTCAGAGAGGGAGGCAGGGGTCAGATCATCCATCTGAGGCTTTATAAACCATAGGAAATTCTTTGCCTTTTACTCTGAATGAAATGGGAAGCTGTCGGAAGGTTTTGATCTTTTTATGACCTGACAAACATTTTAATAGGATCACTCTGTTTTCTGTGTGGAGAATGACTGTAGTAGGCATAAGGGCAGAGCTGGAGGTAGTTACAAGGATCCAGATGAAATTTATCTATTGAGGCAATGGTCAGAGTGAGAACTGGTCCATTTAAAAAATGTATTTTGCAGAGAGAGCCAATAGGATTTACTGATAAATTGGGCGGGTTTTGGGAGAAAGGCAGAGTGAAAGATAACTCCTGGTATTTTGCCAGAGCAATTGGAAGAAGAAGGTTATGCATTATCTGAGAAGAGGAAGCTGAAGGGAGAGCCAATTTGGTGAAAGATCATTACGCATTGACTTTGAGATGTCTAGTAGTTATCCAAGCAAAGATGTCGAGTAGTCATTTTAACTTATGAGACTGAATTAAATGAGAAGTCTGAGCTTGAATTATAAATTTGGAGAATAAGGTACAAATGATATTTGTCTTAGTCAGCCCAGGCTACCATAAGAAAATACTACAGACCGTTGGCTTAAACAGCAGACATTTATTGTCTCACTGTTTTGGAGACTGAAAGTCCAAGATTAGTGTGCTTGCATGATAAGGCTCTGGGGAGAGCTCTCTCCTTGGCTTACAGATGGTCACCTTCTCTCTGTGCTAACTTAGCCATTTTTAGAGCCTTGCATGTGGAGAGAAAGACCACCAATGACACCAAATCAGGACACAAACCTATGACCTCAATTAACTTTAGTTGCTGCCTAAAAACCCAATCTCCAAATACAGTCCCAGTTGGGAGTTAGGGCTTCACCATGTGAATTGGGGGCCAGGGGTGTGATTTAGTCCATAACAGTATTTAAAGCTGTAAGACTAGATAAAACCACCAAGAAAGTGAGTATAGATGGAAAAGAGACATGGTTCAAGAACTGAGCCCTGCACACACAGCATTTAGAATTGTGAAGATGAGAACAAACATCAAAAACAACTGAAAAAGAGAAACCAGGGAGGGAGGAGAAAATATGCCCACTTTGGAAACTGGCAGTATCTATTAAAGCTGAATATAAGTTTATCTGTGATCCAGCAAATCTACTCCTGAGTACTTGTTCAGCAGAAGTGTTTTTATCTGCCACATGACAACGAGAATGTTCATAGCATTCTCATTTAAGATAGTTTTAAACTGAAAACAATCTATACTCTCAATAATAAAATGTTTATCAGGATTAGAAATTCATCGTATATTCATGTAATAAAATCCTATACATGATTGAAAAGGACAAATCTCACAGACATCATGTAAAGCAAAAGAAGCCAGACAGGAAGAATAATTATTTCATGATTCCATTTAGAAGTTCAAAAACAGGCAACCAATCTATGGACACAGAAGTCAGAATAGTTGTTTTTTGGGGGAAGGTAATGTGTAGTAAAGAACTAACCTAACTCAAAGGCAGGTCTGAACTTTGCCCTTGCTCCTGGGGGATCTCTCCACTCTTGGAATGTCCTTTCTACTAAGAGTCACCTTGTTTACCTGCAGGCCTTCGTTAAGCTACACTGAATAGTCTAAACATGTAATAGCCTGGGGCTTTGGGTACACAATATCAGATTGACCTTCAGTGGGACTGAGGGCTAAGGACAGCCATGCAGGTGGTTAATCATAGCTACATGACTAGTCCCTATAGAAATTCTCTGGACACCAAGGTTCAGGTGAGCTTCTCCAGTTTGCAATACTTGGTGCCTGTTGTTACACAACATTGCTGGGAGAAGTTAGCAGTGTCCACTATGCCACTGGGAGAAGACAACTGAAAGCGCAAAGCCTGGAGCTCTCATGGACTCTGCCTGTGAGAGTTCCTCTGGCTGATTTTAATCTGTAGCCTTTTGCTGTAATAAACCATAACCATGAGTATAACAACTTTCAGTGATTTCTCAGCATCCTAGTGAATTATCATAATGGTTGTCTTAGGGAACCCCAAACTTGCAGCTTGTGTAGGATATGAGAGTGGTCTTGAGGATTTCATAACACTGCAGTTAATGACAGAGATGGAACTCAACATAACCTTCTGAAGTGCTAGAAATGTTTCATAATTTAATCTAGGCAATCGTTTTGGGTATACATACATATATAAGAAGTCATTGAAATGTACACTTAGTAGTTATGTACTTTAGTTTATATATTTAATAAAGCATTTTTATGTTAATCAACAACCCAAAATGGTTTGGAGTCCTTGAGGTTAAGTCTTATGGCTTGAATTGTGTCCCCCAAAGAGATATGTTGAAATCTTGATCCCTGGCGCCTATCAATGAAACGTTATTTGGAAATAAGATTTTTTTCAGATGTAATCAAGCTAAAATGAAGATAAACTGTATTAGGGTAGGCCCTAATCCAATGATGAATGTGGTTTTAGAAGAGGGAAATTTGGACACAGACACCTGGAAAGAACAGGACATGAAGATGAGTCAGAGATAGAAGTTATGCTGCCACAGCCAAGAAATGTCTGCGGCTACCAGAAGCTCGAAGAGGCAAGGAAAGATCCTCTGAGAGAGGCAGAGCCCTGAAGAGAGAGAGTATGGCTCTGGTGGCACCTTGATCTTGAATTTCAAGCTGCCAGAATTATGAAAGAAAAATTTCTTTTGTTTAAGTCACCCAGTCTGTGGAACTTTTTTACAACAGTCCTAGCAAACATATGCAGATATGCATAACAGTAGGAGGAAGAGGGTTACATCCAGGAAGTTACTGAGAGTTACCTCGGGGAGTGGTTACCTCCGTGTAAGCTAGGTTGGAGATAGTTTTTTTTTTTGTATTTGGGCATCGTTTTCCAGTTGTACTTTTTATATTTGGGTTTAAGAATTCCTTAAAGGTTCCTTCCTGTTCATTTGTCTTAAAATTTTGATACTTTAAAGTTCATAATAGCAATACATTCTTATGTATTAAATAGTTAATAAGAACATATAAATTCAGATAGTCAATGAATAATTTTTAGTATGTGTCTCATGCAATATTTGAGACATCCTTATTTTTAAAATACTAAAAAAAGTATTTTAGTGTTCCTCTAAAGTTCAAAATTGCCTAAGTGTCTCATATTGTATCTAAGATGCTCTACCAGATTACTTCATAGCTTGCTCTGTTACATCACACAGGTTTCTGCTCAACTGTCATCTTCTCATGAAGACCTTTCCCAACCATTCTCTTTAACATTGCACCCCACTTCCACTTCTTTCCCAACCTTTCTGGCTCTACCAATAGTTAACAGCATAGTTTTCTGTCTCCCTAAGTATCGAATATAATATCCTGAAGGCAAGGATTTTGATGTTATGGTCACTGACTATGTGAATCCTCAGTGCCTGCAATAGTACTAGGCACACTCTTAATAAACATCATTTGGAAGAATGAAAGCATAAATAAATGAGTGATGGTTCATTTGCTTTCTCTAGTACCATGGGAGAGGATGGTTTCTGGCAGTCCCAGGGAGAAGACAGGGAAAGGAGCCCCCAGCCCTTGCTTTCTGGTCCAGCTGGTAGAATCAATAACTTTAATTTATTCATCTAGTATGTTTGAGCACTCAGTGTCTGCAAGCCTAGTTTGTACCAGAAATGATGAGTAAATGATTTCCCAAGGCTCTGGGGACTGGAGGAGGAAACAGACATTAGCACACAGTAGGTAACTGGTTATTTAATTACAGTAGTTACCCCTCCATAGGGGAAAAGAACAAAGAATGTATAATCTGGTCTAGGGGTCAGGGGACACTTCCTAGAGGAAGGGAGCTGCAACTATCTGAAGGCTGAGCATGAGTTAATTGGCTACAGATCTCTGTGGACAGAGAGGACAGCATTCCAAATAGGAAGTCCAGTAAATGCAAGGATACTTAGATGGGACAGAGGAGTGGAAGAAAGGTTGCAATGAGGAAAGAGGGTAAGTACGCAGGCAGTTACTAAGGACTACGTGGCCTGAGATGTGCCTTGGGAGGAGAAGGACCAGCTCAGAGGAAAGGCCTCCACATAGACATAATACTGAGCATTTCCCCAAATGTGGGAAATTTCTCACATTTCCCCAACCACAGGAATGTGGAATGTCCATCACTTCCTGGAAGCAGCCACATTAATCTCAGATCTCTTTAGCTCACCGAGATGTTAAAAACTGACTAGTAGGTGCCACACTGTGACTTACTCATTTTCTGAGGTTGTGTGGATGGGAGAACAGACAAGGGGCAGGGATACAGGGTTGGGGTGAAGCCAATTCCTTCTTTAAATGCAGTTTCCTCATCTGTAAAATAGAATAGAATTGCACAAGATAAGCTTAATTCTACTGCTAAAAGAGACCTGTGGTCTGAAACTTCTGACTAATGTAAAGTACTCTGGTGTATTTTCTTCCTTAAAAATTAGATTTAGGAAGATGGCAACAGAGTAGGAGGGAGCGGATTTCACTTTCCCCTACACACACAGGAGGAAAACCTGGCTAATCCACGGAGGAACAGAGCAGACAGCCAACAGTACCCCAGTGTATTTGAAAATAAGAGTCCCAAAATTGTAGCAGACACTGAAAAACCAGAAACCAGATGGTAAGAAGGATATTTCAGGACAGTAAGGTCCCAGGAACCAGCACGGGGACAAGGATGCTGCAGCCCCAGGCCCGGCAGGCACCTGGAGCTGGCGCCTGCCACAGAGTCCTTGGGAGAGAGCTGGTCAACTGCTCCTTACCTCCCCAACAGAGCAGAGTCTGAGCAGCACCAGGAGAGGCCTGGTTTCAGAGAGGAGAATAAGAACGAAGAGGCAAGATGCACAGGGGCCCGTGATCGCTAGCGGAGTTTGTGGTCGCCAGCTCAGGAGAGCTGAGTCTTGCAGTGACAGGCACTCACCCTGATAGTCACCAGTCTGGCTGGAGAATTGGGCTACACGGGATGGCATGCTTGAGTAGGAAGAATTTATCAAACAGTGGGACTGCTTAGGGAATCAGCTGTGACAGCCTGGCAGCTGACTCTCCACCCAGCCAGGCAGAGACATTGAGGTTACGCAGAAGGCACAGTATTCCCCCGTAGCACTAGGAAGGGTTCAGCACCCAAACCCACAAGACCGAGGCAACCTAGCCGAGTGGGCGCCCCTGCACCCCAGCCTACAGTGATAGCCACTAGGGAAAAGCGCTCTGAAGAAAACCAAGATTCCTCCATCTAAGATCTTGGGGAAAGGAACCAGACTAGTTTTTGGGACAGTGCTTGCAAGACAGGCTGAGTAAATATCTGGAAGGGAGAAACCCCACACCAATCACTCCCCAGGCTCCTGCAGCCAGCAAGCCCAGAAAAACTGGTTTGGCCAGTTTGAAACCAACAAGAGATCACAAAAAAGAGTAGGTGGAAGCGGTGAATACCAGGATACCTGAAGCAGACTGCACCACTGAATCTCACAGGCATTCTACCACAGCAGTTCACACCATAAACCCTGGGAGCCAGAACAAATCCATTTAAGAAGCGGAAGCTAAAAAGAAGAGTCTCATAAACAATGGGAAGACAAAGAAACAATCCCCAAATGAAAGGAAAGGAGGAAGCCTCAGAAAGAATGCTAAATGAAATGGAGGCAAGTCAGCTATCAGATATTGAATTCAAAGAACTGGTTATCAGGAAGTTCCATGAGCTCACAATAAACTACCAGAAACTACAGGGGAACTACAAAGAACTCACTGCAAACAATATCAACATGAAAAAGGAAATAGAAAACATAAACAAGGGCAAAAAGGAAATGAAGAATACAATTTCTGAACTGAAGAACACAGTGGAAGGAATCAAATCAGAATTGATGAAGCAGAAGATGGGATTAGCGAGTTGGAGGACAAAGTAGAAAAAAACACCCAGAAGGAGTAAGAAAGGAAAAAGAGGCTCAGAAACAATGAAGAGGGATTAAAAGAAATGCAAGACAAGATGAAACGTAATAATATCCATATAATAGGAATACCAGAAGGAGAACAAGAAGAGCAAGGGATAGAAAATCTATTTGAAAAAGCAATAATGGAAAACTTTTCTAATTTGAGGAGAGAAAAGGTCACACAAATCCAGAAAACATAGAGTCCCAATCAAGACGAACCCAAAGAGGCCCACTTCAAGACACATTATAATTAAAATGGTGAAATTCCAAGACAAAGAGAGAATCTTAAAGGCAGCAAGGGAGAAGAAGGAAGTAACATACAAGGGAGCCCCAATAAGGTTAGCTGCTGACTTCTCAATGGAAACGCTCCAAGCCAGAAGAGAATGGCAAGAAATATTCCAAGTAATGAGAACCAGAGGACTGCAACCTAGGCTTCCTTACCCAGCAAGGCTCTCAATCAAGATAGAAGACCAAATAAAGAGATTCAAAGACAAAAGAAGTCTAAAAGAATATGCATCCACCAAACCAGCTCTGCAAGAGATGCTAAAGGGACTACTCTAAGGAAAGAAGGAAAAGAGAGACAGAGAGGAACATAGGTACAAAAATGACAATGAATAAGTATCTATCCATAATAACCTTAAATGTAAATGGATTAAATGCTCCAATCAAAAGACACAGAATAGCTGAATGGGTAAGAAAGCATGACCCACACATATGTTGCCTACAAGAGACCCACCTTAGGACAAAAGACCTACAAAGACTGAAGGTGAAGGCTGGAAACAAATTTTCCAAGCAAATGGACAAGAAAAAAGGCAGGATAGCAATACTCATATCAGACAAAATAGACTTGAAAAAATAGCCATAAAGAGAGACCCAGAAGGTCACTTCATAATACTCAAGGGAAGAATCCACCAGGAAGACATAAACATTGTAAATATATATGCACCCAACATAGGAGCACCCAAGTACATAAAGAAAATATTAGAGTACTTCAAGAAAGATATTGATAGAAACACAATTACAGTAGGGGATTTTAACACCCCACTGTCAAAAATGAGCAGATCTTCCAAACAAAATATCAACAAAGATATTGTGGCATTGAACAGTGCCATAGATGAAATGGACTTAACTGATCTATATATAGCCCTTCATCCCAAAGAATCTAAATACACATTCTATTCAAATGCACATGGAATATTTTCAAAGGTAGACCACCTGATAGGACACAAAACAATCCTCAACAAATTTTAGAAAATTGAAATCATACCAAGCATTTTCTCTGACCACAAGGGACTGAAACTAGAAACCAACCCCAAGGGAAAAAACTCAAAACACTCAAAATCATGGAGATTGAATAGCATGCTATTAAACAATAAATGGGTCAAGAATGAAATTGAGGAATAAATCCAAAAGTTTCTGGAAATAAATGAAAATGAACTCACGAGAACCCAAAACTTATGGGATACAGCAAAGGCAGTCCTGAGAGGAAAGTTTATAGCAAGACAGGTCTACCTAAAAAAATATAGACACATTTCAAACAAACAACCTAACCCTATGCCTATAAGAACTCGAGGAACAACAACAAAGACAGCCCAGAGAGAGTAGAAGGAAGGAAATAACCAACATCAGAGCAGAATCAAATTACATAGAGGCTAAAAGCACAATTCTTAGGATCAGTGAATCTAGGAGCTGGTTTTTTGAAAAAATAAACAAAATCGACAAGCCTTTAAGCAGGCTCATCAAGAAAAAAAAGAGAGAGGACCCAAACAAACACAATCAGAAATGAAAGAAGAGAGATTACAACTGACACCACAGAAATACAGAGGATTGTAAGAAATTACTATGAGGAGCTGTATGCCAAGAAATCTGAAAACCTAGGTGAAATGGACACATTTCTAGAAAAATATAATCTTTCGAAACTCAATGAAGAAGAAGCAGAAAGCCTGAACAGACCAATAACAGCAGATGAAATTGAAGCAGTAACCAAAAAACTCCTGACACACAAAAGCCCTGGACCAGATGGTTTCACAGGAAAATTCTACATAGCATTTAAGGAAGAGCTAACCCCTATCCTTCACAGACTATTCCATAAAATCCAAAGTGATGAAAGACTCCCAAACTCCTTCTATGAAGCCAGCATCATCCTAATCCCAAAACCAAATAAAGATACAACAAAGAAAGAAAATTTCAGGCCAATATCGCTGATGAACTGAGACGCTAAAATCCTCAACAAAATACTGGCAAACCGCATCCAACAATACATTAAAAAGATCATACACCATGACCAAGTGGGATTCATCCCGGGATGCAAGGATGGTTCAATATTCACAAATCACTAAGTGTAATACATCACATAAACAAAAGCAAAGACAAAAATCACATGATCGTATCAATAGCTGCAGAAAAACCATTTGACAAGGTACAGCACCCATTTATAATAAAAACACTCAGCAAAGTGGGAATAGAGGGAGCATTCCTCAACGTAATAAAGGCCATACATGAGACACCTACAGCCAACATCATACTCAATGGACAAAAACTAAAATATTTTCCACTAAGATCAGGAACAAGACAAGGTTGTCCACTTTCACCACTTCTATTCAATAGAGTTTTGAAAGTTCTAGCCACAGCAATCAGACAAGAAAAGGAAATAAAAGGCATCCAGATTGGAAAGGAGGAAACGAAACTGTCACTGTTTGCAGATGATATGACAGTGTACATGGAAAATCCTATAGACTCTACCCAAAAACTGCTCAACCTAATAAATGAATTAGGTACAACAGAGGGATACAAAGTAAATATCCAGAAATCAAAGACATTTTTGTATACCAACAATGAAACAGCAGAAGCTGAAATGAAGAAAAGCATCCCATTTGATATACCAAAAGAAAAATAAAACACCTAGGAATAGACCTAACCAAGGAGATAAAAGACCTGCATGCAGAAAACTACACAACACTGAAGAATGAAATCAAGGAAGACACAAACAAATGGAAACATATACTGTGTTCATGGATTGGAAGAATTAACATCATCAAAATGTCCATATTACCCAAAGCAATTTACAGATTCAATGCAATACCTGTTAAAGTAAAAATGGCATATTTCACAGACATAGAACAAACACTTCAAAAATTTATATGGAACCATAAAAGACCCCGAATAGCTGCTGCAATTTTGAGAAGGAAGAGCAAAGTAGGAGGGATCACAATACCTGATACCAAACTGTATTACACAGCCACTGTAATCAAAACAGCCTGGTACTGGCATAAAAACAGGCACATAGACCAATGGAACAGAACAGAGAACCCAAAAATAAACCCAAGTCTCTACCGTCAGTTAATATTCGACAAAGGGGGCAACACCATAAAATGGAGTAAAAACAGTCTCTTCAACAAATGGTGTTGGGAGAACTGGACAGCTACGTGCAAAAAAAATGAAACTTGAGCACCAACTTACACCATACACAAAAATAAATTCAAGATGGATAAAAGACTTAAATATAAGCCATGACACCATTGAAATCCTAGAGGAGAGCATAGGCAGGAAAATCTCAGATATCTCACGCAGCAACATTTTTACTGATATGTCCCCTAGAGCAAGGGATATAAATGAAAGAATAAACAAATGAGATCTCATCAAAATAAAAAGCTTCTGGACAGCCAAAGAAAACAGCATTAAAAAAAAAAAAGAGAACCCACTATACGGGAAAACATATTTCCTAATGATACCTCAGACAAGGGTTTAATCTCCAAAATATACAAAAAACTTACATGGCTCCATTCTAAGAAGACAAGCAACCCAATTAAAAAATGGGCAAAGGACTTTGACAGACATTTCTCCAAGGAGAACATACAGAGGATTCAGAGATACATGAAAAGATGCTCAGTATCACTAGCCATCAGAGAAATGCAAATTAAAACCACAATGAGATACCACTTTACACTGGTCAGAATGGCCATCATAAACAAAGCAACAAACAAATGTTGGAGAGGTTGTGGAGAAAAGGGGACCCTAGTTCACTGCTGGTGGGATTGCAGACTGGTACAGCCACTATGGAAAACAGTATGGAATTTTCTAAGAAAACTAAAAATAGAACTGCCTTTTGACCCAGCATTTCCACTGCTAGGATTATATCCCAAGAACCCTGAAACACCAATCCAAAAGAACCTATGCACCCCAATGTTCATAGCAGCACAATTTACAATAGCCAAGTGCTGGAAGCAACCTAGATGCCCATCAGTAAATGAATGGATCCAAAATCTATGGTACATATACACAATGGAATTCTATGCGGCAGAAAGAAAGAAAGAAAGAAAGAAGGAGCTCCTACCCTTTGCAACAGCATGGATGGAACTGGAAAGCATTATGCTGAGTGAAATAAGCCAGGCGGTAAAAGACAAATATCATATAATCTCACTTTTAAGAGGAACCTAAGCAACAAAACAAACAAGCAAGCAAAATATAACCAAAGACATTGAAGTAGAAAACAGGCTGACAGTAATCAGAGGGGAGGGAATTTCAGGGGGAAAAGGGAAGGGATTACAGGAACAAGTATAAAGGACACATGGACAAAAACTAAGGGGGGTTGAAATGGGAGGGAGGTGGGGAGCACTGGGGGGGATGGACTGGGATGGGAGTAAAAGACAGAAAACTGTACTTGAACAACAATTAAAATAAAATTTTAAAAAATTAGATTTATTATTGTTTTTCAGTTGCAAAAATATACTAGATAATAGACAGTTTGAAAAATGTAAAAAAGTTGAAGAAAAAATTCTGGTTTTTGCATCCAAAGATTAGTATTAAAATGAGTGTGTTTTCTTTCTTTCTCAGTATATCCATGACCTTTTTTTTGACAGCTATCAGCAAACTGTATAGTAAATATTGGGTGTAGCTGTTTTCACTTATTTCAACAACTATCATTTGGTCATATTGTGATAAACTTTTCAGAAATATAATTTATGTATTTGTATTTGTTAAGCATTTAGATTGTTATTTTTTTGACATTACTAATACAGTGACAATTGATATTTTGGTTCTGAAAGCTATTATTACATTTAGAATTCTTTCTTTAATCTAGAGTCTCAGAAATAAAATTCCTACATCAAAAAATATAAACATTTTAAGATTCTTAACGCTACTGAAAAATTGCTTTCCAAAAGCACATTGCCAGTGTACACACACCCCTATCAGCAACATCTCACTTATAATTAATTCTTTTTGAAAATGTCTGCAATTTATTGCAAAGGGTGGGAGGATGCTTCTCACTGTTTCCTGTTTTGCATTTTTTGATCTTTGGGATGAACATTTACCCCATTGGCTCAAGTTTTGATCCAGAATCTCAATCAAGACTCTAGCAGTGGGTCATTTGGGTTTGTTAGAATAAACACTTCCCATTTATAGGACAACCTTCCCTCCCTGGACTGTTGAAACCCAAAGGATCCTGAAACCCCCAATTAGCAATCACCAAGGGCTAGTCAACAGCCAGGGGCAAAGGTAGAAGCCTGTAGAAGGAGGTGAGGTCATTGCAGGTGTTTTGCTCTTGGTTCTCTCACATTCTCTGGGGATGAGAACTGGGGGGAAGGCACTTCATGTTCCCTTATTACCTCCTCTGAGCATTACAAGTGAGAACTAGTTTTTACTTATAAGTGAGTTTATGATGAACATATCTATTGGAAATGGGAAGTGCAGATGGAGGTGAATGTTGGGGAGGGGTTGACAATGAGAAGAGGTAGGACCAGAAAAATGTGAAGCACCAAATCTGCATAACAAAGAATACTTCATGTGCCCAAGCAAGGCTGGGCAAATGGCTCCCAACAACAAAAGCCTTCGGGGGAGCCAGCAATCTCTCAGTGTTAACTTTGAAATCCAAAAGGCAGAAAGGAGGTTACTCTTTCCTTTAAAGAACATATACACAGAAAAGCAAAGTTTCAGATTAGTTACTTTTGGATTTCTGGGATTATGGGTGATCTTTACCTTCTTCTTAACACTTTTCTATTTTTCCAAATTTCTAAAATAAGCAAATGCTGCTTTATAATTGAAATGATCCAAAATGCATAACTCATTTTAAATATATTCCAAATGAAAATTAAGTTAAGAGGAAATTCTAGTTAAATATGTCAGCTGGGACACCAGAATTTACCTCTATTTCTATTGGAAACATCACTGAAAAATTAACGAAACTACCAAAATTGACATAAATCCTAAAGGCCAAAAAATAGGGAAAGAATATGACAATACTTCAGAGATGTCTACAAAATTGAGGAAGCCAAAATGCAAGAAACAAAAGATACCAAGCATTATGTAGAGAGAGCTGAAACCTAAACCTGGTAGGAGAGCCTGGTAGTTAGGGGAGTTCCAGTGCCCAGACTCAAGAAAAGGAGATGACAGGCAAGGGAGATGATTGGATGGGACTGAAGCCTGGAGTGCTTGTGAAACTGTATAAAAGCAAATTATACCTCATAGAAGAGTGCCTGACACTTTGTAGGTGTTTTATAAATATTATTAACGATGAGTGAATGAGTAAAGGAACAACTTTCCTTTTTCCAAAGGAACTGAGGCCTCTCTGGTTGCCCTGTCAAGTAAGAAAAGCACCAAAAACCTTTTCCGTGTAGAGGCGAGGCCATGGTGAACTGAGCTTCATGGCATTGGGGTATTGGGGCATTGGGGTACAGAGGCTAAGTGTGCTGGCACTCCATCCTTTGGCAATGCTTCCCCCCTGCTCAGGCCCCACAGGAAGAGCAACAGGAGATGGTTGGGAAAGAAGGAGGAGGGAAAAAGCAAGGGTGGGGCTTGGTGGACTCAGCTTCTGTATAGACCCAATCATTGACCTTGCTCCCAAACTAAATTCCACAAGAGCTTTCCTCATATGTGGAAGCCAACCGGGCAGTACCTGGGACTGGAAACACCAGTGAGATATTCAGTCTTCCATCTGCAAGAACCAGCCTCCCTCATTTAAATGCATGCACTTCCCTTCCTTCAGTTTTGTGGAAAGGTGGATATTTGTTACTGAACTAGGGTCTATTTGTCCAGGTCAGTGAGTGTGACAGACCCCTGGTACCTGGCTCCTATCTAGTCTCGCTCCCATCTAGTAGGACCACATTTATTAAACAGCAACTGTGCTTAACTTACACCTGTGTAGTCCTCTCAGCAAGTCTATAAGGAAAATCCATCACCTCCAGGGCTCTGAGGAAATAGAGGTTTCAAAAAGCTCATAACCTCCCGAGGATTGTGTCCACACCCAGGACTATGAGATGTCCTCCAGCACTTTCCTCTTGATTCTATATTAACACTGACAGTGTTTCCTCTGTGCAAAGCATTGGGTTGCCCTGGGAACTCTTGAAGATAAATCAGCTTTCTTTCCTTCCTTCCTGGAGTTTCTTTATCTTAGTGGAGATTGGGAAATAATCAAGAGGTCAAAGAGCAGAGTCAGAATAGGGTCACTGTTGTAAGAGCAAAAAGGAGGGAGAGAGAAGTTAAGGTTGGGATGGTGGGAGAAGTTCAGAGACCTTTCTAAGGAAGGAGACAATTGTGCTGACTCTTGTGAAAAAGATCACTCTGTAATGGGGTACAGAACTGGGGGGTCCCCAAAGTAGCAAAACACATTCCCATAGCCCATGGTTGGGAGACAGGAGAAGGGAATGATACGGAGGTTTGTGGGGGAAAATTGCATGCAGAGCCTCCCGTTCACCATGGATGAGAATAAAACTACCAAGACATGATCTGCTTGGGGAAGAGAGGTGGTCGATCTCTCAAAAGAGAAGGACCAAGAGTCCCTTCATCAATGGCTTTAAGTTTGTAACACACAGGTAAAACTCATCAATCAATGTCAGGTGGCAAGGATCAAACAATGGATAACATTTCACAGAAATCTGAGGGCTTAATCTGAGTCAGTGTCTGTCAGGTAAGAGGGTTGCAAAAACTTTAGGAGACATACTCATTTCCTGCTTGGACCCTTATCATATGAATGAAAGCACTCTTAGCAAAGCAGGCTTCACAGGATTTTACAAATTCTTTCTTATGCCTGATCACCCCGGAACCCGCTCTAGCTGGCAGAGGGCTGCACTGCCCCCTATCATAAATTTTTAGGCTTAAGTGGATTACAGCCAGGAAGCACTTCTCCCAGATGGAAATGGGGACTCGGGCTATGTCAGAATAGCTGGGGAGCAAGGGTCCACCACCCCCTCTTTAGAGGCTGCAGCCCCCTGAGTCCTTCCTTAAGGGCCTCCCAAGTGGTCATGTGTGGATTAGGTTGCCCCCCCCCCTCTGGGGGGTTTTACCTGTCATTGACTAACCGACCAAGCATTGGGGGCCAGATATGGATGAAGCAGAAGCACTGCTCCAGCTAGGGAGATAAGCTTTGTCTCCTTAGTGACTCACAGTTCAAAGGTCGCTCACTCAGCCTTAGCCATGGGGGGTTTACAGCTCCTGAAACCAGGCAGGATGGTTCCCAACAGAGGTTAAGATACTTTTCATAACGATGGCAAGTTAATAGCTAATTGATAGCTGTGCTACTGCCCTGAGCAAAAGGCACAGTGATTTTCAGAATGCATAGTGATTCCAGGTAGCTGGAGGCGGGGAGGATCTTATACAGCACCTGCAAGAGAGTCAGGGAGGCAGAGGCTCCTGTGTCATAGGGTATTCTTGCCCTTACTAAAGATGGCAGTTGAAAGAGGGTAACAGACATCGGGGACTGGCAAAAGCAGCACATTGTAGGATGGGCCAGATATAAGGTCATGTGGGAAGCTCTGGGTCAGCATTTAAAGTAAGTGTGGGTGGAGAGAGAGGGGAGAGAGATTTCACCATACTATCTATAGTGAGAAAGGAGCTACGTCTGCTACTTTGGGGGGCAGCCATGAGGGACTTGGCCACAAGGTCTGAGAGAGGAAGCAGCTATGCAATTTGTAGTCAAGTTTTTGCCATATGACCCGGTGTAGTAAGGAAGGAAGCATGTGGTCTATAGTAAGAAAAGAGCTGGAGTAGGAAAAAAGGAGACCTGCTGGGAAACCTGTTTGGAGAACATGGCAGCAAAGCTGATAGAGCTGGGAAATGCAGAAACCTGCCTAGCCAAAGATTCATGGGAGATGCCTGGAATGATGAACTCTGAATGAGGAATGTTTACTTCTGCTCCTTGAAGAACATACGGAGAAGCCACTCTCTTGGGACATGTGCCTTTCTGAACTCCACCATGATCCAGTGTAACAGCACAGTTTCCTGGACTACTATATGAAGGCTGAGAATAACGTATCCCGGATCCTGAAGGAAAGACCTGCTGCATTAGGATGGCGATTCTGAAACCCATGAGTGTGTCTTCCAGAGAGAATGGAGAACTGTTTGTGCAGCTGGCTTAAAAACAAATAAGGGTATGGAGAACTTCAGGGTATGTTTTTAGCTTATAGCCTGGTGGGGAGTAAGGGAAATGCTGGGTCTCATAGGAGAACAGGGCTCCAAGCAGAAGTGCTCTTAGCCCCTCTAAGATTGGAATCCTGTAAATAGAAACCTATTTCCATGAACACTAATTGTTTGGTCATGCATCAAGGTGCCATGTGAACGAGCCCCAGTTTGTTCAATTACAGTTTGGGTGACTCAGATGGGACTAAGGGAATCTGTACTCAGGTTTCAGCCACATGGTGCAGACTGACCTCTGGAGCATGGCTGTCCCAAGTCTCAGGAAACTGCCTTGAACCCCAGGAACACCAGCTCAAGGTGCTGGCCACCAGGAACACCAAAATGGTGTAGGGAACAGGTTTGGGGAGGAAGGGAACTCCTAGGCTCTGTAAGCTGAACCCACATTCATGTTGGGGGTTGGACACTAAGCTGCAAGGGCACTCTGCCATTTTGGGTAGGTCATGTGAGTGCTGTACCATGGAGGATGAGTCATATGAGCAAGCTGCCATCTTGTGGGTGGCACATGGACACTCCACCATCTTGGAGGTGTCACATAGTTGCTCCGCCATCTTGTGAGTGGTACATAATTGCTCTGCCATCTTGGATATGGCACATGAGCTTTCTGCCATCTCAGATCCAGGCAAGGTGGTGGGCTGGGCATACTCTTCAGGTTAGGTTCTGCAGGGACACTGTACCAGTCAGGTTCTCTGTGCAACTGGGTTCCCATAGGAATGGCTCTGGTCCAGAAGGCCATGGACTGGGGTCCAAGGGTATGCATCTGAGTTTTGAAGGCCATGAACCAGTATCCAAGGGGGATCATTTGAACTTGCAACTGGGTCCAAGGGTGACCATCCAAGCTCTGTATGCCATGGTCCAGCATCCAATGAAGATTGCTCTGGGAACCATGAACAGGGCTCTGAGCAAGAACTACCTGAGCTTAAGGGGGTCATTAAGGAAATGGGTCTGGAAAAAGATAGGCTATAAGACAGGGTGAGGTCCACCCAAGCCTTGGAAGGCCACTGGCCAGAGGTCACTGTTTAGCCCTCTGGCCCTGCACGCAGGTCCCTAGAAAGGCCACTGGGCCAGATTGGATAAGGAGCATCAGAGTTCTGAGAGGTCAGTTTGAGGACCACAATCCACAACATGAGTTGGGAGGAGATGAGACCCCAAAGTCTGCTTGTGAGATGAAGTTGTGGATTCAAGGTTTGTTTGTGTGTTCCTAGATTGCCTGGATTTTTCTGTTCATTGTATTGGTCCTGTGGTACTTCTAGTCCAACAAGGGCTATCTTGTGTTGGCTCCTAGGGATCACTTTATGGATAGAATTCTAGTGAACTGGAATAGGTACAGCCATTCTCCAATGAGTAAGAAAGAATTAGATTTTTATTGCAACACCATTTGTACTACATATGCTTTGAACTATGGGGAAAGATGGCTCATGTATGGTTCCCCAGATTGTTATACCATCCCAGAGTTGGAACTGTATTGCCTATGGTTTTGAAAGTGGGACAAAACTGTATATGTCTAAGCATTCATGTCATTGAACAATAGGGTGTTTGCAAGACCTAAGCTTCAGAAAGTTGCAGGATGTCCCTGCAAATCTAGGGACTTTTAGTGGAAGATGAATGCCCATGGGAAATGGGAAGGCGGATTTGTACTCCAGAAGGAGATTTGAAATTATTCTTCCAGAAAAGGACAGTGAACCCTAACACAGGGTGACAATGTTTCTTTTACTTTTTGTATGTTCTTGTAAAGCTAAGGACTTTCAGTTGCTAGATACTGAGTTTGAGTTTGGTACTTCCTAGTGTGAAGAAGAACAAAGATTAAAAGTGGATTGTGGTTAAATCTGAAGGAGTAAAGATGTATAGAAAGTGTGTGAATATTGCAAAAGATCTGTAAAATGTTGTAAAAATATAGAAAGGTTATGAAAGTTTTGAACCTGAAAGAAAGGAAACCTCTTGGGTGTGATATTTATTTATTTGCATTTGGCCAGTGAGACTTAGAGGAGGCCTGTAAATCAGTTGGGGAGAATGCCTTTGCCATGTGGGACTTAGGAAGGGTCATGTGGTGCTGGTGGAATCTGGTTTAGAGCAAAAGAGCATGTCTCTGCCAAGAGACCAGTGGATGCACTGGGCAAGAGAAGGCCTCTATTGGTGAGGCTTTGAACCACGTAGGACCTTGGAAAGCTCACCTGTATAACTGGTTAGTGGGACCAGTGGGGAATGAGACAAGATCCTAAAACTAGTTCTAGTCCCCAGTCTTCTTTTGGAACTCTGTCTTTGCTTTGAGTTTTGCTTTGTTTCTGCTCTGAGAGGACATTGATGTTTCCCAGAGGGAGTTAAAACTTCACATGTGAAAAAGTACACAAGAGAAAGTGTAAGGCTGGGAAATGAAATTTTAGTGAATATTAAAAGGACAAGAACTGAAAGTGAGTTGGGCTCCTGAATGCATAAGAAGGCTTGTAAAAGGTGTATAGAAAGTTGTAAAATTTGTAAAAGTTTTGAAAAGAAATTGTATGGTTTTAGTAATAAAATGTGTAATGCATGGAAATATAATTTGGAGGGACAAGGATTTTCCTTCATGCTTTATATTTTTCTCCCTTTCTGATCCCTCCAGAATTTGGCATTCTAAAGGAGTGAGTGATGACATAAGGTTTCTTTGTATAAAATCAATAAGACCAGTTGCTAACGGTGGTTTTGTCAGCCAAGACTTTTACTGGAATGTGATCTTAAAGAAGGCATGTCTGAGCTCTGGTTATTACCAGAAAGCCTTGAGGAACTGAGATTGAGCTAGTAAAAGCCCACTGGACAAAAAGCCTGGTACCTTGGTTAAATCTTGGTTGTGCAGTCTTTGCTGTCTTTCCAGGGAAGGAATGGACGTTGCTATCCTGAAAGATGTCTAGAATGAACCTTAGGCACAATGGAAGCCTCAAGAAATCAAGAGAAGTAGGTGCTACAGGCAAGACCGGATGGTGGGTGTGTGGCTCAGCTTCTGTGCCCTGAAGGGTGGACTAAATAGTCAACCTAAATGTTCCTTCTCTAAGTTCCAACAAAGCAGACTTAAAAATCATATGTGATCAATTGCTGATCTTGTTGTATTTCTGCAAATGGACAAGCAAAATTAAAACTGGACTTAATGAAGTCCCTTTAATGGCAATGAGGGCGATCTTAAAAAGAAAAATCCTGGTTCAAGAAAAATCGCAATACTCAGTGGTAGCCATTAGACTAGTACAGCTAACTGTCTTCAAAGTTTGTTTTCATTTGGTAGTTGAAACTGGGTTTGTGACATCACTGGAGATGCTCAAATTATAGATGAGAAGGATTTGTCAAATTGCCATTGTTAAATGCCATGCCAGCAAAGGCCTTGCAACTGAATGTCTTTTCAACAGTCTCACAGCCTCATAAACTGGTTTGTGGGTTGTGTGGATTAACATGTATTATTCTTTCTATTTTCATAGGGTGTAATCCTATGATCTCATTACCTGAATAATTGTCTGCACAATATAGGCCTCACTCTTAAGTAAGCTCATCTGAATCACCAACTCCTGAGACTCAACGGTTTGGCTAAATTAAGTGGTTGGGTTGGTGAAGTATGGGGTGGTTTGTGGGCTTCACTTTAAAGCTGGTTTCCTTTTCTGTCCTAATGGCTTGCATGGAAAGGGCCCAGAGGTCTAATGCGGGGGATTCTAAAATATTCTCCTCAGCCCAATCTAAGTATAGTGGGCAGAAATGCTTTGGACAGGTGTGACCCACCTTGCACACCTTCCTCCAGAGAAGCGACTCTTTTTCCTAATATGAGACCTTGAAGGATCGGTCCCTGCTATGGTCACTGAGTGGTTATGGTTTTAATTGTGCCTTCTAACCTGCTTGTCAAATGTGTTGCCTCAGGATACGACAAGGATGCCAACTTGTCCAGGAATGCCAACCTTTGGACATTGAGCATGCTGCTCTCCAGGAACAGTCAACTGACCTGGACTGTGTCAGGTCCTTCTCCCTGCATGAAGTCCACCCTCTGCTCCACACCCCCCACTATGTCAGGGATCCTGGACCCAGGGGTAGGTAGGACTATGGCCAATGCCAGCAGCAAGTAGCTCCAGAAGATTACAAGACCCTTGCCCATTGTCCTTGTAAGATAGCAAGGATTCAGAGTCTACATGGGGGCGGGGGGATGGTAATGGGGTAGAGACTGGGGGAGGTACCTTGTGAAAGAACAAGGCTCTGAGCAGGAGTGCTCTCAGTGCCCCTGCCTCGAGATTGGGATCCTGTAAATAAAGACCTGCTTCTTTCAACACTAATTGTTGGATTATGCATCAAGGCACTGAATGAATGAGCCCCGTTTTGCTCCATTACATCTCCAGACATTTGGAGAGGAAGATGTCCCCGTTTGGGGTCCCTGTGCTGTACTAGTCAGCCATAATAGTGGTGGGTAGCCTTGAAGGCCACATGCCAGTGAGGGCAAGGGCTCCCCAGTTCAGCCCCAGTGGCAGCACTAGCAGGGTGGCTTCTGAAGGGCAGAGTCTGGTCAGAGAAACCAGTGAGAACTTGAAGGTTTGGGGGGCAGAAGCCAGGGCTGGTCAGTGCGCAGAGAAAGGAAGGGGAACTGGAGGGTCACAAATGAGGGAAAATCAGGGGGCTAGGTACCCCATCCTTGGGCCAAGAGGAGACAAGATTTCACTCTACACTCTTTTTTAATTTGTAGGTTAAAACTCTGTTCATTAATTTTCTATCAAAAAATGCTTCTATAAAATAGACTCATAAATTTGATTTTTAAAATGTGGTGTTTACATACAGTGAAATATTATTCAGGAAATTATGACATGTCCTACAATAATAGATGAACCTTGAAGACTTTAGACTCAGTGAAATAAGCAAATTGTACACACAAAACTGTGTGATGCTGCTTGAATGAGGCACCTGGACTAGCCATTTGTAAAGACCAGAGGTAGAATGGTGGGTGCCATGGGTTGGTGGGAGGGGGGAATGGAGAATTAATATTTAAAGAGTACAGAGTTTCAGTTTGAGAAGGTGGGAAAGTTCTGTAGATGGATGGTGGTAGCACAACAATGTGAGTATACTTAATGCCACTGAATTGTACATTTAAAAATGGTTAAAATGATAAATTTTATGTTATGTAGAGCTTACCATAAAAGAAAAAAAACTAATGAAATATGTACAAGAATACTGCTCTGTGGGCATAAGCAACCAATCCAAGAAAAGAACTACTAGCAGCTGATCCTGTTGTGGTGAGATTAAACTCACTTACAAAAGATAGAAGATTGAGGAAACATATTCTCAACCCACAGACACTTCACTGGAGCTCTAGTTAACCTTCATACGGTTCATAGACCTTCATTTATTTTTCTGATTAAGAACATGGACCATAGGCAGGAGGCCAGATTGAAGCTATAGCATGTGATTTTTCTTTTTACATCACTGTCATAACCAAGTTTCCTGAAATAAAAAAAAAATACTGCTTTGTCATTCAGTCTGAGTGACTAAGAGTGGTGACTCCTTTAGCAGAGACAGGAAGTAGAGGAGTACGAGCAGGTTTGGGGGATGATGAAGTCAGTGCTTGGTAGTCACCTAGTATGCAACTATTGGGTGTGGATGTGGGAGGTTCTTTACTCCCACCATTACTGATCCTCACAAGGCAGGTGCCCTCGTTTTAGCTTCTTCACAGGTGAGTTAACGGGCTTGGGCCAGGGAAGTGACCCGAGGCCTGATCACCCCAGTGTGCCAAGCTGGGTTTAGGTGCCAGTGTGCCATCTCTGATGATAAGGCTATAGGCAGGTGAGTGTCCTGCACCTTGGAGGGTGAGAGTCAGAGGAGCAGAGTTTCCTGAGTTGAGATCCTGATAAAGCCACAGGCCTGGAGAGACCCCTAGAAGGGATGAAAGAGGAAGGAGAGGAGAGCTGAGGGCAAGCTCTGGAGGAACACATATAATTATGACACTCCCCCTGCCCAGGAAGCTGCTCAGATCTGAGCTCCTCCTGGAGAAGTACCCACCCAATGTCTCCAAATTAAGATAAAGGCCCCAATAGCACCTGCCCAGCAGCTGACTCTGGGACCTCCACAGCCACAAGTGGTTGAGGAGTCCATAAGGAGAGGAGTCAGCTCAGAGTGACCTCATTCTAAATCAGACAGGCTCTACAGATCCCTGTCAACACTTGGGACTGCACTTGGCAGTGAGGAGCCAGCTGGAAGAAGAGGTACATACTGCACTCCACTGGAGATAGCAGAAGCATCTTAATAGAAGCAAAGATGCCAGCCAAGCTGAGCCTGCTTAAGAAGGTACAAGAGTGAGCAAGGCCTCCTGACAGATTCAGTTTGTTGGGTTGGGGTTTGGCGGGGGCATTGCTATAGAATTCCAAAACTGGGTGGAAAACTGTGAATGTCCAACAAGAAGGCCACTTCCCAACTCTAAATGGTAGAAGCATCCAGGAAGAAGTAATCAGAGGCTTCTGCCAATTGATCTGGAGACTTGGAAAAAGTCCTACAGTTATTAATAACTCCTGTGTTCTGGGAACTGATTTCATGCACCAAAGGGATTAACAAAATGTCAATTGAAGGCGAAGTGGTTTCAGCCAAAGTTCCACTTTCTGTTTTCTCATAAATGAGCACTTTTCTCCAAGGGAAACTTATAGTTGATTGGCCTCCTGACAAATCTAGTGAGCTAGGAGCTGTGTGGTTGATTGGCATACTTTTTATAACCACTCAGTCTTCATCACATACTCTCTGTGGTGACTTCCATTTCAGTCCACTCTGAGAGTGGGGGTGAAACAGGTGCTTATGTGGCTTTGGGGAAACAGAACTGAGGATGGAGCCATTCAGGGCCTGAGTCCTTAACATAACCTCCTACTGGAATCCTGGAAGATAACAAATATTCTAATTAATCCTTGCAAAGGTAGTGCAATGAACTTCACCTTGTCCAAGAGTAGCAGTGATATTGATTTTATGGCTTCTCTTTCTATTGTCTAGGCTTGCTCAGGAAGAGGCTACAAAGAAATAGAGACATGAGAGTTTCAGAGAAACACAGTTTCCTGCAGAAACGTTAAAAAATATGGTCAGTTCCCTTTATCCATTCACTAAACAGTAGGTAACTTGAGGGGAGTGTCTTTTCAGTCAAGATGAGCTACTTTGTAAATCAATATTGAATTAATTGAGTTGTGATGCTGTTGCGATACACGAGTATTATTATTTCAAAAGATAACTAAACCACTGCCTATAACTTCCTTTCTTTAAGGATTTACTTTATCATTCCAGCCAAGGAGATAGGTACTATCTCTTTGCCTTGCCCACTCCTCCCTCACTGTTGGGGTCCCCACTCCCCAAAGCAGGGTCAGGAGTTTGTCTTTGGTGGGTCAGGAGTTTCCTCCAACTTTATCACTGTCCAACTCTAGTCAAGAGTACATTTCCTCTGTGTACGCAGTGCACTCAGCCCATTCAAAGCCAATTTTTCTTTATTTCTTTCCTACAGCCCCTACTGATGTACTAGTAATCCAGAGGTTTTCTAGATGCCCCTCAAAGCCATCTACCTAGAATACTACAAAAGCCACCTAAGCAGTCTTTTGTCCCTTTCAACCTGTTTTCTGCAAAAATAATAATTTTATTAAAATGCAATCTGAGACAGCTAACATTAAAAAGACTAGCATACCATTGTTGGTGTGGATGTGGAGAAACTAGAACTCTAATACACTTCGGTGGGAATGCAAAATGGTTCAGCTACTTTGAAAAACAGTTTGGCAGTTTCTTAAAAGTGAGACATGCACTTGTCATATAACACACCAATCCCACTTCTTACTTAGAAGAAATAAAACATGTCCACACAAAAACCAAATACTGGAAACAACTCAGATGCCCATTAACTGGTGAAAAAATTGTAGTAATCTACACAAGGGAATACCAATTAGTAATTAAATGAAATGAGTGACCGTTACACACAACATAAATGAAACTCAAAAGCTTGTGCTAATTGAGAAGCTAGACACAGAAGACTCATATTGTATGATTTCATTTATATGAAGTTATATGTTTCAGAATGCTGATCAGAGGTTGCTCAGGTCCATAAGTTGGGGAAAAGAGTTGATTGTAAAAGTACTTGAGAGAAAGTTTGGGGGTGATTGTGGTTTTATAACTATATATTTGTTGAAACTCATTGATTTTTAAACCCCAAACTGGTAAAATTTGCTGTATAAAAATAGCTGAATAAAGTTGATTTTAAAAATAAATAATGGGTAGAGCAGTTGGTTAGAGCATTGTCCCAGTACATCAAGGTTGAGGGTTCTATCCCTGGTCAGGGCACATACAAGAAACAACCAATGAATACATAAATAAGGGGAATAAGTCTCTCTCTCTC